>JAJOOS010079940.1:0-98335 GCA_029582725.1 Solanum chiquidenum | reverse complement strand
TTATATTCATATTACTATTTGCATGGCAATCATATGTATATTTAGCTAAAATTCAAAATTATAAACCAACTAATTGAAAACTCTGCCACAAATTGTTAGCCACAATAATTCATACAAAATTCATTTTTAACATGAAATGTATAGAATTGTAGAAAAATATCTTAAATTGTGCAATAAATTTAATATATTAAAGAAACCTTTAATAAAGATTAAACAATATCATTCAAAATAGTGAAATATCATTTCACTTAAATATATCAATATACTATTACAACAAAAAATATAATAATGCATGTCCCCATTAATTTTGATTTCGTCACTCCTCCACAAGCTGCAATAACAATTCAAAAATAAATAAGAAAATGACACAATAATAAATATTATCATTAGTTGAATATAAAATTTCTTTGTATACAATATGGAATCCCTATTTTTGAAGTTACATGGACGAGAACCTCACTACAATTCATTAAACGTTTTTGGAACTCGTTGTTTTCCCTATTTCAAGAGTTATAGCAAGCATAAATTTGAATCAGATACTTTTACATGTGATTTCATCGGTTGTAGTCTACTTCATTAAGGATATTGATGCTACTATCCTCGCTCAATGAATTTACATTTAAAGGTATGTTATATTTGATGATACTAACCTACCATCTACTTCTTCTAGTTATACTGATCATGCAGATTCATCTTGACTCAAAATTCAATATTCACTTAATCTTAGTATCGCCGACACACAATACCTACCTCATGATGGCCAACCAGTACCTCCTTCCATTGCACTTGCTTAGCTGCAACAAATTAATCTTACTGCTTTGGTACTTGTTGTACTTGTCGAGCTACATCACCTGGACATAATTGTGTCGCCATAGCCTCATATTGCAACACACGGACTAGCTGCCTCTAATAATTATGATACATTGCTTCCCTTAATTGTTGATTCACCTGAAACTATTCTAGACAGCCCATCATTACCATTTACCACCAAGGCCTCAACCAAACACACCCACTTCTTCTTTAGGTCATACACATTCAAATTCCCTTGAAAATAAGTCTATTGCCAACAAAGCTATACACCTTCATATGGACCTCCCAATGTCTCCTCTTCATTACATAACACTCCATCTACCCATAATAATAACCAATCACACCAACCTCTCCCCTCTAATGCCTAATGTATGCTCACTTGAGCAAAATTCACAACATCCCTTACTCAACCCAACTTTTAAATCACTTTCACTAGCTTTCTCGTTAAACTTGGACACCACTGGATTTGAGACCATAAAATTTACCTTATCCGAACAACAATGGCTCGCTGTCATGCATGAATATATGCATACCTTGTGTTCAAACAATACTTGGCAACTTGTGCCCGACATCCTCAAAAGAACATAGTTGGAACACGATGGATTTTTAAGACAAAGTTGAAGACAGATTGTGAATACTATAAAGCTCACAAATAAATACCAATTAGTCACATTCATAAATCAATCTTGTAGTATGTTCCCATGGAAAGAAAATTTTACAATCATATCTTTTTTTTTTATGTGTCAAGTCACCCTCTAACTAATTGTACTTCAAAATCTATAAAATAGTACAAAGAAAGTAAGAATCAAGTTTTTTTCCATCCATCGAGCATTCCAAGTTAATATCTTAGGAAAATACAAAAAGCTTTGAAATAAAAGTACAAAAATATTCAAGTATCTATTATAAAAAAATATTATTGAGAATTAAATACCTTTTAGCTGAAATATTGATACATAATGGAAAAATGAAAAATGAAAAAAAAGAATAAGATGAAGCATAACTCACAGAGGTATGGAAGGCATAACACACAACAAGTCGTTTTAAACTTTTCTTCCGAATGGTGTACACATAAACCGTGCAATCTTGAGAATTTGAAGAATCCTTTGTTGTTGAACTGCATATTATTGAATCAGACAAGAATTCAGGAGATCCTATCAATTTAGTTTATATTTGGAAAATGAACAAATAAAGAGGATAGTAGTGTTTAAGATGCTCTCCTAGACATTTCATCAAACATTTGTAGGACATAATCTGTGGATATGATTTTTAGCTTATTGTGTAGTAACATCCATACAAAACTTTCTTCAACAAACCCATTTCTCAATTACCACTCTATCACAACACCATATAAATTACAAATTAGGTTTCAACAAAAGCCCAAATCATAATATCACATAGTAATAAAATTGAAACTTTAATTTCTTATCAACCAAGCCCTATAATGATTATACCCACCCCACCCCCATCAGAAACAATTCTCGAAGAAATACAAAATCAGTTGGGAAAGACTACCCACGTAAGAGCTCAAAACAACCAATAAAACTCAATCCTACTAAAAACCCAAGAGAGCTACACCATCTCTAGGTGGAAACAACAACTTGAAATTCCCTAATTTCGGAATCAGAAGCAATTGGAGCCTCAGATTTTACTGAAATTTATAAATATATTAAAAAAAGCAAAGTGAAAATGAAAAAAAAAAAAAGATACCCAAATCGCCACAGATCAGTGAATCACATTCCAAACAAAAAAATTAAAAGTACACCCAAAAATTGGAATAAAACTGGAAGGAGTTGTACCAGTTAGGGATTCGTACCAATCCAACAAATGTGAGTGAAGATATAGAGAGAGTGAGAATGTTGCTTATGGGCGAGAGAGGGAAATTGGGGAAGGGGAATGAACTTGAATGTTCTATTTTTGAGAGAGGGAAATGCAGGGAATAGGGTATTTTTTGGGAGATTTTGAGAGGGAATTTTGGGTGGGAACATTTAACCAAATAATTTAAATAATATTTTTCGACCTAGACTCATTTGTTCTATGTCATATAATTATTAATACTATATTTATGCATTCATTAATTTTTTTTTCTAGAATTAAAGATAAAAAATGATGAAATAATTTAAAGAGATTTAGATTTTAATATTAGGGATAACTATCAATAATTAGCAAAGTATAATAAGACTTTGGAAGCAAATGTTGTACTATTTTTATTATTTGTATCAATTATCGTTGTTTTAAAACTATTTTATTCTAAATATCTTTATTTATGACATTATAAGCCAAATACTATTACTTTATAACATGTATCTCAAATATTACTTAATATATATTGGCGTATCTCTAATTTTTTATAGTATTAGGTTCAAGTAAATGACTAGTTCTCATTGTATAATAAAGAAATTCAATTGTTGGTCATTAAAGAACATAAAAGATTTTTTTTATATTTTCAAAATACAATATGTTTTTATCTAAAATGTGAATTCCGATGAATATTGAACTAATAAAAATGATTAGACACACGAGATGAATATTATTTCGATCTATTATTTGTGGATGAATTGTGTGGATTTGAGTTAGCTAGACATTTAGATATTATCGTCTATTTATTTAAAATATATTTAAAACTTATGACTACAAATATGATCCCATAAAATTAAATTGAATGAAACTCTATATGAGCATTTAATAACATAATTGTATCAATTAAAATATCATTCTCATAATAGAGATACGAGTCAAATAACAATTCTTGAAGTACTTGTTTATGATGAAGCTTGAGAGATACTTAATGAGGTTATGGTTAAATTCATTTTAAGTAGTCAATTAAATTAAATTAGATATAATTTAACTATATATTTTAATTATATTTGAAATTTACAAGTAAGATCACATAAAATTGAATCAAATAGAATAATCAACAACACGTAAACACACTAGCTCGGTAAAAATATGTTTTCGATCAAACAAATTCGAGTCAAATAATAATTCTCAAAATATATGATCAAAATGAACCTGAGTGAAACTTAGTGCAATTTTGTACTTTAAATTCAATATAATTTTACTCAATCAAAGATTATTAGATATAACTATTTTTTATTCATTATATTAAAAATTTACAAATATTTTTGTAAAATTGAATTGAATTGATCGATGATTACCTATAATACATTACACTAAATTGAATCATTTGATCAAGATGAATCTTAGAGTTCAAATTAGCGAAGTTGATTTTGTTTAAATTTGATATAATTAATTAATCAAAGTTAATTATATATTAGATTTTATTTATTTAAATTATATTTGAAATTTAACGTTAAAAACTTGTAAAATTGAATCGAATAGAAAAAGAACACATTTAATTATACTAATACGATAAATATGTTGTTTGATAGAAGAACTTCGAGTCGTGTAGTATAGAAGTCTCTTTAATTTACTTTCTAGTTTTTGAATTTGTCTTCAATCTAGATAATATTTTGATGAGTTGATTTTATAATATCATGTAAGAACTTGTTTATGCGGGCAATAATATATATCCAGGTGTACAAATCTCTCAAAAGCATATATACGTACATGCTTCAATAAATATTAATCTAACTATACAAAATTGTTACAACTAATTTACAATAATTAGATTAGTACTATTGTCATAATAACTTTAATTGTACGGAATGAAAATTATTTAATGTGGCTAAAATAATTACTATTGCTATAATAAAAATATAATTCGTGATAAATAAAATTATCTATGAATTTTGTCACAACAGTAAATCTATAACTATAACACTTTGTCATAGTAAATAATTATAGCTATTGAGCCAACTGCTGTTACAATTATTTTAGCTACGAAATTTACTATAGCAAAAAAATTATTGTTATGTCATTTAACTATTGCCTTAATTTTTAATAACTTAGATTATATTTTTTTAGCTACAACCGTTTATTCCAAACAATTTATCGTAGCTCAAAGATTACTATTGCTATAACAAGTTTAAATTCATGGCTTAAATTAATAATTAACTACAAATTTTGTTATAGCAAAAACATTGTGGCTATATCTTTTAACTATTGCCACAACTTTTTTGTAACTTGAAGCAAACATATTTATTTAGCTACAACATTTTGATTCAAACAAGTTATTGTGGCTAAAAGGTTATTATTGCTACGATAAATTTTAACTTGTGGTAAAAATTAATGATAAGCTACAAAATTTTATTGTAGCAAAAAATTTATGGCTTTATCATTTTAACTATTGCCACAATGTTTTATAACTTGAAGCAAAATATTTATTTAGCTACAATATTTTGTTTCAAAATAATTTATCATGACTAAAAGGTTATTATTGCTACGATAACTTTTATTGCATGGCAGAAACTTATGATTAGCTATAAAACTTTATCGTAGCAATAAAGTTGTAGCTATATAGGCAATTATTGCCACAATTATTAATAATTATAGCAAAAATGAAGAATTAGCTTTGTCAATTTGATTGTCGTGGCTACGAAATTTTATGAAGTTATAAATAGCTACGAAATTCAAATTTTTGTGGCTATTACTAGGTAATAGCTACGATTTTTGAATTCATAGCTTCAATTTTGTAGCTATAGATACATTTTTTGTAGTGATTTTTTGTCTCTTCTTTAATGTCTCATGTTTTCTTTATAACTTCATATATTTTCTTAAACTTCTTTCTTATACTCAAAATCTTTCTACGACTCATAATTTTTGTGCAATAAAAATGAAAATTTAAAAATATAGCACATAAGATTTTGGAGAAACGTTTTATCATAAGATTAAATGTTCTTGACAATGTAGTGTATGTATCAAAAATACAAATATTACAGAATAATCATATGCAAGCTTTATAAAATAGTTCAATCCCATGCGGAGCACGTATAATATACCTAGTTATGAGTATATATGAGTCACTTTCATAACGAGGGATATATTAGCTCTAAATGACAAAGTTGAGGGGTATATCAGACCCTTTGTGTTGTAATATATCATACAAGTCAAATTCTTACAAGCCATTTATAATAACAGATTAGTAAATGGTTTACCTGAAGAGGTCATTTAATATCTAACTAACCAAATAATCTAGAGTAAATATATAGATCAAGTTGTGGAAAGAAATGTAACTTTTATGGCATGGAAATTCAAAATGAGATTTCATACAATTAATATTTTAGTTATTTTAGTCCAGTCAATACTCTATAAATCTAGAAAGAGAAAGATCCATCTCCTCATTCTCAGTAACATTTCTTCTTTATTTTTTCTTTATCAGCTCCAACATTTTCACAAAGAAACATCAAGTCCGAAATTCTACCTTCAGAACAAAATCAAGAATCTGAAGTTTGATCGCCTATCTCCTCTCTCACTGCAAATCATAGTGATTCATGTAACTATTGTAATTTATTTTTTCTATTTTGGTGAGTTTTCTTTAACTCTGTTAAAAATCACAACAAGGATGAATGAAAATTGATATCCTCTTTTGTCCCTTTCAACAGGCTTTTTCATATACTTTTTGGAAAAATTCCTTTTGGGCTATGCTATATTTGATAGCACACAACAACAAATATGTGATAACTAATACGGAACCAATGGTGATGTTTGTTAAAAGCAAAAAACATATTACTCTCTTGCTTGCCATAGTTAGTATATTATTCTGATTGTTTTGTCTTAGGTACAAAACTTTTGTATGTAATTACACTCTTTCTATAATATTAGTATAGAGACAATTAGTTCACTTCATTTATCGGAAGTTGACTAATTTGATATTTCTTACTCTCTTCTATTTGGGCATAATTAGAGATCATTTTTTCTTGAACTAAAAGATTACCAAAATAAACTATAACAAAAATTATTTTTAACGGCAATAAATATGCACATTAACGAAGAGTGCTAGAGTCTTTACCGATATTAATTAATTGTCATCAGAAACTATGTCATTGTGGGCTTTATAAAGGTTTATAGAGTGTACTAACTGCCTCTAAAAATACATACGTAGCGGTAATTAATCTATTTATTATCGTTAAAGATCCATTTTGGTGTACTGACAACTCTTTCTTTTGGCTTATTTTAATTAAATTTGTGAATTGTAAACTTGAATACAACCCGATAGACTATCTTTTTGAAAAATCTACTAAGCAACATGCCTTTTTCCTCTTGTTTGTTAGGAAAGTAAGGTCGTTTTTATTATTATTTGTGGATATTTGTAGTTCAAGTGCTCACAAAATTATGTTGTGAGATTTTAATATGTTATTTATCAAAAAATTGTTTAGAGTATCCAATGGTAAACAACTTTATTCAGATGTCACATATTGCTTGGTTTATCATTGCATTAATTTGTTGTAACTGCATATTATAACCACAAGAATAACTATGGTTCAATTCCAAATTAATTGGGTCGGTGATATAAACCTAAGCAATAGTAATGATCGTTCTCAGACAATGAGGTGAAATCTTTATGATGTTAACAATATTAGGGTCATTTTATACATATACTTGTTGTGGCATACTATAATAAAAAAGATATTGATGGAGGTTCATAAGAAAGGTGTCAAAGGTCCTCCATTTTAATTTCGTTAATTTTGTTCTTGTATGGACGTGATGTTCCACTTTACTTGGAAGTGTTGTTGTTCGAGGATTTTTTGTCTCCTCTTTAATGTCAGATGATTTTCTTTATAACCTCCTGTAATTTAGAAAAACAAATTGTTACTTCTAACCAACTATTCAATGGAGATTCTCTTAGGCTTATTTATTATACTTAAAATCTTTCTATGACTCATAATTTTTTTGCAATAAAAATGAATATTAAGAAAATACAGCACATAAGATTTTGGAGAAACGTTTTGCCAAAAGATAAAATATTCTTGAAAATGTAGTGTATGTATAGAAAATACAAATATTATCGTATTATCATATGTAAGCTTTATAGAATAGTTCAATCTCGTGCGGAGCACGTGTAATATACCAAATTATGGGTATATAGGAGTCACTTTCATAACGAGGATATATTAACTCTAAATGACAAAGTTGAGGGGTATATCAAACTCTTTGTGTTGTAATATATCATATAAGTCAAATACTTACTAGCCATAAATAATAATAGATTAGTAAATATTTTACCTGAAAAAGTCATTTAATGTCTAACTAACCAAATAATCTAGAATAAATATATAGACAAAGTTCTAGAAAGAAATGTGACTTTTATGGCATGAAAATTTAATGTGAGATTTAATACAATTAATAATCTAGTTATTTTAGTCCGGTGAATACTCTATAAATCTAGGAAGAGAAAGATCCATCTCCTCATTCTAGTAACATTTCTTCTTTCTTTTTTCTTTATCCACTCCAACATTTTCACAAAATCTGAAATTCTACCTTCAGAAAAAAATCAAGAATCTGAAGTTTGGTCGCCTATCTCCTCTCCTCCACATGAACACCGCAATAAATATCTACAAAATGAAGAATTAATCATCTCTGAATCTGCAAAAGATAAAATTGTAGAAGAAATGAAAGACCAAAAAGCAACAGAAAAAGGAAAACTCCCAGCATCTAAACTGTATGAATTGAAGTGTTATGTCCAAAAATTGGAGAAAAGGAACGTATCCCATGTCTGAATTTTAAGAATTGAAAACCATCCCTAAGCTTAAGTCTTCCAATCTTATAAAAGGAGGAACGTTCAAAAATAAATTAAAAAATAAGAAGAAGAAAACTATGATTATTATCAGGATATAGTTATCTTGAAGTCTATCTGTCATTACTTCTTCAATCATGGGGTGATTTCATATCCTAGTTATTCAGAGAATTTTATCAACTACATCGAGGCTTCAATTCCCAACTTGAAATTTCGTGGCCAGGCATTGAAGACTAAGATCATTATGTTAGAGAGACGTTTCTTAACTATTTAAAAAATTGTAGGATATGACCCTAATATAATCAACCCTATTTATCGTGAAATTTTTTACTTGTCTATGGGTTTATGAGGTTTATTTGGAAGACTACTATCATGTTGGCAAAGAGATAGACATAATTGATGACAATTTGAGAAACAGAAGGTGTGATCCATTCATAATTTTTAAGGTCCAAGTCTTCATAGTAGTATTTTGAATTGTTTATGCTTTTGCTTGTATTTTTTTGTTTTGGCTTAAAATTTATTGTGGTATTAGAGATCGTGAAAGGTTATTTAGATTTGATTTGAAAATGTTTTATTTTTCCATGTTTGATATCTTGTGCCTAACTTATAGAATCAAATATGTTAATTAATCCTCTCTTCTTTCAATGAAGTAAAAAATAACAACGGAAGGACATAGTTTGACAAAATCAGTATATGCTAAAAAATAAATTGTGTGAATGCTCATAAATGAAAAGTAACACCACTTCGCAAAATAAATAAGAAAGTGCAATCTAGGGAAAGCTCTCATTTTTCCCAAATGAATATATATACACAGAGAGAGAAAGAAGTATCACTTAAATGCATTAGTCTTCAATTCATCATCCACCGAGGAACAACGCCAATGACTCTTCTAAAAGTAACAGTTCGTAATTTGAATGGTTGAATTCATAACATTTGGTTTATTAGTAAATAAAATTATTTTTCTGCCGCTATTATTTGTAGATTTTTCCCGCTATAGGGGAGTGGAATTCAAATACAATAATTAAGATTCTTATGAAATGTGTTTCATTCCTCAATGTTTTCTTCCTCCCATTTCATGAGGCTTAATCTCTCACTGCAAGTTATAGTGGTTCATGTAAATATTGAAATTTCTTTTTGCTATTTTGGTGAGTTTTCTTTAACTCTGTTAAAAATCACAGCAAGAATGATTGAAAATCCATATCCTCTTTTGTCCCTTTCTATAGGCTTCTTCATATACTTTTTGGAAATATTCGTTGTGGGCTATGCTATATTTGATAGCACACAACAACAAATATATGATAACTACTACGGAACCAATAGTGAAGTTTGTTAAAAGAATAAAATAGATTATTCTCATGCTTGCCACAGTTAATATATTATTCTGATTGATTTATCTTAGGTACAAAAATTTTGTATGCCATTACACTATTTCTAGAATATTAGTATAGAGATAATTAGTTAACTTTGTTTATCGCAAGTTGACTAATTTGATATTTCTTACTCTCTTATTTTTGGGCATAACTAGAGATCAAGCTTTCTTGAAATTAACAGATGCCCAAAATATAATATAACAAAAACAATTTTTATCGACAACAAATGTGCACATTAACGAAGAGTGCTAGAGCCTTTACCGACATTAATTAATTGTCATTAGATACTATGTCACTATGGGCTTTATGGAGATTTATAGAGAGTACTAATTGCCTATAAAAATACATATTTGTGGTAATTAAGCTATTTATTGTCGTTAAAGATCATTTTTGTTGTACTGGCAACTATCTCTTTTGGCTTGTTTCAATTAAATTTGTGAATTGTAAACTTGGATACAGCCCGATAGACTATCTTTTTGAAAAATATGTTAAGCAACATGCCTTTTTCTTCTTGATTATTAGGAAAGTAAGGTTGTTTTTATTATTATTTTTCGATATTTGTGAGTTCAAGTGCTCATAAAATTATATTGTGAGATTTTAATATGTTATGTATTAATTTTTTTTTTAGATTATCCAGTGGTTATCAACTTCATTCAGATGTCACATGTTTCTTGGTTTATTATTGCATTGATTCTTTGTAACTGCATATTATAACCATGCCAATAACTATGGTTCAATTCCAAACAAATGTCACTCCCCGAGCCTATAAACCTGGTCTCAACTCAACTGAACTGAACTCATTTCAATATAAAGCAGTAATGTAAATGCAATCTATACTACATTAAAAGCATGATCTCCAAAAAATCAATGTTAAATTACGCAAATACCCCTCACTTAAAACTTAAAAAGATTATGCAAATACCCCTCACTTAAAACTTACGAAGATTACACAAATACCCCTCACCTAAAAGAACCTCTAACTTCACACCTCTTCCTCAACAAGCACCTTTGTTGCGAATAGTCACCGCTTTTACTGTAAAGCTGCCATATTCCCCTGCAACTGCCCAACGTTCAATAAATAACCAACCAACACAACCTCCAGAGATTGCCCTATTTATATCAACTACACACACAACATCGGTTCCCATTGTTAAATCAACTTCTGCTAAAGGTGCAAAGGTATGACATGTTTCCTCCTATTGGTACAATCTACTTTTTTTAAAAATCAACTCTTACTTCTGCAATTTGTAATTAAATTAGGTAAATATTAATCATCCATCTGCAACCACATCACAATATTGGACTTGTGTTTGAAATATTTCACTCCACATCAAAGGTTGTAAGTTTTCACTCTCTTTGGGTTTTGTTTTATGATTTTTATTGGACTACTTGCAGCACATAATAATGTTACAACCTACTTAATAATTCCTTTGCTTTAACTTATATGTTATCATTCCTGTTTTTTCCCTTTTACTTCTCTAATGAGATCACTATTGTTTACATCAATACTAGGGGACAAAGTTGCAAGTGACACTATTTAACAAGCATATCGACATATGGAAAGACTTCTTGAAGACAAATAAGACATACTACATTGCTAAAGGGCTGTTGGATTGGGTCAACCCCAACTACACTTTCGTGCACAAAGAGATTGAACTGACCATTACAGACAATACAATCATAAAGGAGAGTGACCATGTTGTTTCAACACACAACTTCTCTAATGGTTTTGTATCTTTGGAACATGCAGAGAAATTGCCTAATGGTGCCATATTTGGTAACTCTTCACACGACTTACTAGCAATTTCCATCAAGTACATCATACATATCACTAATTTACATGTCTACTATTCATGCTTGATTTGTGTGTTAGTTACGGTGAATCCCATCATTGTAAAAGGCGATAGCAAAAGACACAAAATTGTTTTTACAAATGAACTGTAAGTTGCCCTTTTTTGTTCTCCACCGTCCATAATAATCTGCCAGTGCATTCACAATACTTGTCTATTTCATAATACAACATGGAGTGTACAACTGTTACTCTATGGGGAGATTTTGCAGTAAACGATGGCACCTTTCTTGAAAAGATGAAAGATGACCAACCTATTCTAGGCTTATGCGATGTGCGAGTCTCAATCTATAAAGGTATAAACAACCTCTCCTCTTTTCTAATTGTACAAATTTCAAGTATATTTATTTATTCCTTTATTAAATATATTGTTTCCAATGTAGGGACTTTTGGGATATTAACTATACTCGTGATGAGCAGTGTGTTGATCAATCCAATATTTCAAAAAGCACTAGATCTTCGTGCCTGGTACAGAACCTCATTTACTAAATTGCTCGGCAGAATTAATCTAACCTTACTGCCACAACTTCTGTTCAACGAAGAATATAACAACATTGCCACAATTTGTTTTTATGGAGAACTATATATAACCAGTCCTATCAAGTTTACATTTAATCTAACAAATTTTAAACGCATTAACTTTTCCTCAAATATGTGCAATAGTTAACTCATCTATTTTTATATACAGGCGTGAAGTCATAAAGGCAGAAAAGAAAGATATCACAACCACACCAAGTAAGGTAATGAGAAAAGCCACAGAAGTGACGTTACCCAATATTATGGATGACACACTTGCTGATACACAGGTACCTAGAAATAGACCCTTTCCCTATCCAAATAGAACCATTGCTTACCAAAAATAATGTTGAATATTGGTTATTAACAATGTCCAGGAAGCTTTATACAAGTTCAAAGCCAAAATTGTAGACATACTCAATACAGAAGAGCCATAGTACTCGTCCTGCAAAAAGTGCCACAAGAAAGAGAATGCGCCTATATCATGATGCTGAGGAATTTTAGACCCATCAAATGGTTTATGCAATGGGACACGATTGATTTGTAGAGGTTTTGACAACAATGTCATACATGTCGAAATAACGATAGGAGAATTTGCAACAAAACAAGTGTTCATACCAAGAATTCAATTATCGCCGCCTGAGAATGAAGGATATCCATTTAAGTTTATTCAAAAGCAATTTCCAATACGTTATGTTTTGCAATGACGATAAATAAGGCTCAAGGTCAAACAATTCCTAATGTTGGATTGTATCTTCCACAACATGTTTTCTCGCATGGGCAACTATATGTAGCATTATCAAGAGGAATTTCAATAGCAACAACAAAGGTATTGGTTATGACTGAACAACCAGATATGAGGGCATGGACATATACAAGAAATATCGTATACAAGGAAGTATTAGGTTAGACAAGTTCTCAATCTTTTTTACCGTAATGAATTTGCAACAAAACTAACACATGACATGAAGCTAATCAAAATGTCTTAGCTCATATTTATAGGTTCGGTTGTTAAAGAGAAGAGCTAACCATCAAAATGCAACTTATGAGGGAGATGCAACTATTGTCAAAACTTTTATATTGTTAATTAGGATACAAATGACTTCATACTCCTGGAATGTATCTTATATTTTGGATCAATGTCATAACATGAACCAAATGTGGCTTCGTGCAATATTACATATCCGTTTATAATTAGAGCTTTGGCACCATTAAGTGCATCTAATACAAGCCAATTAGCCAGAATTAATGAAGTATTATTTATAAATAAATATTTAATAACTAAGAAAAATCAATACAAACAAATCCCTTAATACATAAGCAATATATTGAACACATGCATGCTTTACTGTTTCACAATTGTAGGCATAAACTAATAATTAGTAACTGAGAAACATCCATACCAACAAATACCTTAAGTGACATATTACATATATTGAACAAACGGAGATTTCATGATTTACTCATTCACAATTGTAGGCATCACGAGAATAGGCAGCTACGTGCAACACACGTGCGATAAATCTAGTATAAAGAAAAGCTTTTAAAACATGAATAACAACCCTGTGTATTGAAAAATACTATAGTGACTTTGTTTCTATGCAAATATACAATATGAATTGTGTTTGTATATGAAAATACAAATAATCTGTGTATATTAGAATACAAAATACTTCTGTGGGACTTTCTCTAACCGACAACCATCACTTAAGAGCTATTGTGACGATACATCACTTTTCCTCACGCTGCCTGGGCCGTCCTATACCTTGCTAAGGGTATAGAACCTGACTACTTAGTGGATCCACTAGTCTATGCTAAAAGCATTAAGGAATCATCTAAAAATTATTACCCTTTTCTAATCATGGTGGCTACATGGTTTATGGGGGCTGGGAGTTGTCTGACCTCTCCCCCATGTCGGTGCTCAATACTACTCCCAAAATATAATACTAGCTCGTATGTTAAAAAAATAATTTCTTTCTGTGGTTTGAGATAATTTCTCAAAACTTAGCTCAAAGGTTCCTCTTGGAAATTAAAGTTTCCTCTCTTGCTTAATTGTGAAAGTATGTACTCTTTAACTGAAAACTAGCTCAAAGTCTCTTTTGGAAATTAAGGTTTCATTTCTTCTTTAAATGTGAAAACATTTTACTCTTTGGGAATACATAGTCCCGATATACTCTTCTGAATAAATGAACTTCAAACTTTACTCTTTACTCAACATAAAACTCAAGTCTTAAAACAAAGTTAAAACATTTGTAAAAGACTTTTGGAAGACTCTATGAACTTCTTTTGACTTGGCTCTTAACTACTCTTGACTTGACTCTTAACTTTCCATGAATTGAATTATGGATTCAAGGATTGTGATTTGTGATAGGAAATATCTCATGATGATTAGGAGTGTTTTTAGATAGTTAAGCATGAGATCAAGAAATCACTATTTGGAAGCAAATCCGTGACGCAGATATGCATGCATTTAAATATTTGGTCGTGAATTAACTTTTGAGGCAGAACGGTTCGTGACTGCTCTCGAACACCAACAAGCAAGAAAATAAGAGCAACCTATGCTTTAGTCTATTCACTCTCTCGAGCTGAATGTGTGGAAAAGGGTTTAGGATTTACTCTCTTGAGCTGAACCCATGACAACCCAATATACACAAACCATCAATTCAACAATCTTGGTTTTAAAACCTCTCTCTCTTAAGCAAGCCAAAAACACGAAGGTAGAACTGCATTTGCAGCTATAATCCTTTAATTTTAACCACAATTACTTATTGAAATTACTTCTAAACAACATTTAAACTAACAATTAGCAATACCCGTAAACTAAATCAACCCATAATCACACCCCAAGAATTGGGGTTTTAGCTAGACATATTAAAAAGATAAAAATCATTACCAAATTGTGTTTCAATCAACTGGGTACGATTAATTTCATCTTTACAAAGGTCCAAATTAAAGAATCTCAAAGACCCACTTCCAATTTTTCAAAAATGGAAAACTTCAATTCTTCCAAGCTAAGGAAAACATAGTCTCAATACTCTCAGTTCTCAATCTCCAAAACTGATAAAAAATCTATATTATGAAAACTCTGACATTAAACTAAATATTCAAAAATGTATTTATAGTCGCCAAAAATATGTTGCGAAGGGCCATTCAATGCAGTAAGTCGGGGTCGCCAATTTCAGTGGTTGTTATCCTCATGAAATGTGGTATGAACAACACTTACTTTACTTCTCCTCATCATTCTCATTTATGCTCATAAGTCACCCCATTATTCACTTTCCACGGACTACCGGACACCCCATTTTCTTTTGCAACTTTATTTCAAACTTTTTCATACTTTTTCTTTTTCATTTTTTTCTTTTCTTTTTCTCTTTGTTTGTATGGAGGGGTTCCATTTTTTTCACAGTCATATCTCAAAGGGAGACTTCTTTGCATTTCTTGATTTACCTTCTCGTTTCACGACACCACCAACTTAGAATTTTGGCCTAAGTTGGCTATTGAAACTAACCACAAATCATGAGGTTTATGGGTAATGGATAAAGAAAGGTCACAATTTGCATCAAGTTTCTTCCAAGAAAAAGGTAAGGCTAAAAGGGTGTTTAAGCAAAGATCACACACTCACAAGGTTCGCCACAAAAGAGGTATAATGTCAAATTGTTTCACACTCTTCAAAGTTGCCTAAGATCATTTCAGGAGATTGCATCACTTAGTCAACTGGACCAATGAGGCAAATTTTAGGTGTCATCACACATGGTTCACGGTACGCTCATCAGATAAGACATTGGCACCAATATCAAACAAGACTCCACACTTTCGCTAGTGTGCAATGTTCATTATAAGAAACTCATTCGATAATCAGCTAGTCACAACGATATGCAAAAAAATTCACATACTGTGTATGCACCTTCATTTGACCTCATTGTAGCCGCACATTCATTTTTGTTCGATTATGAACACTATTCAAGTCATCGGTATTGATCAAGACCGATACTCAAATTTGCAAGAGACCAACCACATTCAAACAAAATCAACAGGTGGCACAAAATTTTCGGAAGGGTCCAAAAATCATTTACAATTAAAACAAGTTGCCACAAGCTCAAATATCCACAAAAGCAGTATAAAACCACAATATATAGCTCAAAAACCCAATATATACAGAAAATGTCATCAAAACAAGAGGTAGGTACGGAAGTACCTCACCCCACCACAAACAAAAGCAATTTTTCCTCAAATGCAAGAAAATATCCACAAAGTAAATTAAATAAGACAGAGAAAGAGGTAAAGAAAAATCCTATCTAAACAGTCGCTTCATCTGTCGGGGCATCAGTGCCCGGTGTAACACTCTGAACCTGGGCATCAGTACCCGGTGTAACACTCTGAACCTGGGTATCAGTGCCCGGAGTCACCTCAATAGTAACAGATCTACTGTAAACGTCTCTTTCAGTGATGTCTAGATCACCAACTGTACAAATCATCTCCTCTAGATCTAGTAGGTCTCCATATATGCTCTCCTCCCTTTCCTCTATCTGCTCCTCGTCTGTCTTTGCCTCTGACTCATCAGCTGCTGTGCCATTCGAATGTACGTTTGCAGTGGTGGCCGAAGGAATCTCAGAAGTCTCTGAGGCATCTACATCCGCTGCCTCCAATAGTGAAGTGAAGTTTCTAACCTTGAGATAGTCTACATCCTTCCTCAGATCTGCCACTTCGGCTTTCATAGTCGTAACCTTAGAAGGAGCTACTCTCGCTGTCAAATCATCAATAGAAGTCTGGAGGGGGGGTCAGTGCATCAAGGATGACACTCTCAATCATCCACGGGACTGCAACCTATAATCGGGTGGCCCTCACATAAGCCGAATAGGCCAGGTGCCCATCTTCACGATCATAGCCTTAGTAATCCTGGCAGGATGGGAAGAGGTAGAAGCACTAGGAGCCTAGGAAGAAGAAGTAGGAGCAGATGTACCTGATTGCCCGAAGGCTAGAGTAGGCAAAGATACCTATGCAAGTATGGAGTCATTGTCCACCTCCGGAGATGTATCTATAGGAGCTGCTCTCTTCTTGTCGGCCTCCTCCCGAGTGTACTCGGCCTCAATACACCTAATGTCAGTGGAATATGAAGGGATAACCTTAATATCTCTAGTGGAATCCTGGGGGGACTCCAGCATGCCGGCACATCTCAATGATCAAGACTAGGGAAGAGAGGGATGTCTGATGTTGTTTGGCCCGCATGGCCATATCCTGCTCTATGATCAGTCCCATATCTATACTCTTCCTGGATATGATTGACCCGATGCATGTCGTATTAAGATGGCAGATGATGGACTCATTCTGGGATGGCTTGATGGAGCTGCTCATGAATCCAAACTGATATTGTGTAGCTACGCTCAAGTGCTTCTTCTCGATAAAAAATATGGCCTCAATCCACCTAGGGTTGGTAGCAGAAATGAGCGGAGCCAACCAGACTTTGAACTCATCCAATGATGTCGTAGAGGTAGCCACATTTGGGTAGTCATAGACTGACCCTCTGTTAAGTACCGCATTGTTGTGGTCACGGCTACAATGCACTATTGTCCCCCATACTATGATGGACCCCACCGATCTGAAAGAGCTAGCCTTCTTCTTGCCTTTAGGAACCATGTCACCATATGCCGATACAAGTCCACGCTCAAACCTCATTCTTGTGGTTGGCCATAGTGTCACTAGGAAACCCCCCTTGTTGTCTCGGGTTCAAATGAAACAAGATATGACCCATTTGGGTCTCCAACTATTTGATAGAGACGAAATAAGACTTAACCGTTTGCCTAAGGGTCGACACACCTTGTTTCATCTCTTTCAAAATCTAGTCCAACCCCTCAACCTTAATGAGGATACGAGAAAGCATATCTCCGACTGACCTCCCTCGGAATCCTTTGGGTTTTGACGCTCGTGGGTAGAAACATACCTATCCTTCTCCCCATCCTTCCAATTTGGATTTCGATCCCTTCAATCTCTATCACGATCCTTCTAGCCTTCATCCCTGTTCCAACCTTGGCTGCCACCCTGCCTTGGGTAGTTTGAACGATAACCACCTCCTAGGTTGGCTAGGATATTCACCTCCTCATTATACAATGCTTCGAACTTGGCTTCTTTGGGATTCACACACCCAACACCACGACATTGACACTTAGAGCACCAGCTCCCATGACATTTTTAGACAAAATGTCAAGTTGTGTCATGATATTGGCCATATTTTGGTCCCACTCTTGGTATTTCTCCATCTGCTCCTCGTTCAATTTGAAAGTGAGGGGAGAGACCTGATCTTCGCGGGTGTACCAAGCCCGATTAATTGTGGTCATTCCATCCAAAAGTTGGGCTTCTATCACGTAAGCTTTTTGCATCAAACCTATCGGAGAAAGTTGGTCATCTACACCCTTGTTCACTAAATCAAGTCTTTGGTAAAAATATTGCAGCAAAACATTGTCGGGCAAACCATGAGTTGGGCGTTGCAGCACCAACTTCTTGAATCGTAGCTAAGTCTTATGAATTGGCTCACCTTCCAAACGTTTGAAGCTTTGGATGTTATCCCGAAGAGTCATCATCTTAAAAGGAATGGAAAATCGCACTTGAAATGCAGTGACAAGCTCTTCCCACGAAGTAATTGATTCTCGTGGCAATTCAGCCAGCCACTTACATGCTTCTCCCATCAAAGAAAATGGAAACAACCTCAATCAGACCGACTCTTGAGATATGGTCTTGAAGGAGAACGGACCGCAAACTTCCACAAAGTTTCTAATATGCTCATGGGGATCCCTATGAGCCTGCCCACCGAACAACCCTTTCAATTGCAAGAGCTGCAACATGGTACTTGTAATATGGAACACAACGTTCCTTTCAGCGAGAGGCATGCGAATGGCAACAATTCCACCCATAAGATGGGGATCATTAGCATTAGGCTCATTCACATTGTTGATGTTTCCGATGTCATCTTGGTGGCCCACTTGGCTACCATTGCTTCCGTTCATACTCATACTCACTGTTTAAAATAGCAACACACAAACCAAAACTAAAAATAAGTAGATTCAACTATAACTAACAAGAAAAAAATTCAACCTAACTAAAAAATCTTAACTAACACCACTCCCTAGCAGCAACGCCATTTTGATTAACGTTTCAAAGAACTTTTTTCCAATTCAAAGTGTCAATGATCGCTAGTTAGCAGAATAACCCCACTAAATGAGTTGGGGTCGAATCCCATAGGGAGTGGTACGTGTTTAAGATTCAAGAGCAAAGTACGAATATGTTCTAGTCAATCATAGGAATAGACATTATCGAATAAAAACATAATTCAAATTAGGGGGTGACACAAATGTCAAATAACAGGGGGTTTGGTTTCAAATGATCAACTACAGCAGTAGCAAATAACAAGGAATAACAAAAATGAGACGGGTTCTTGGGATGTGATTCAATTATAGGCTAATATAGACAAATGGGTAATTGTAACGGTTAGTAAATAGCTGTAAATCAGTGAATAAGCTAGACTTTAGTGGGGATAAACTTTCTCTAGAACAATTTACCCCGAATCAAGTTGGTTTCTCTCGAACACCAATAATCAAGCAAATAAGAGTAGCCTACACTTTAGTCCATTCACTCTCTCGAGCTGAATGTGTGGAAAAGGGTTTAGGATTCACTCTCTCGAGCTGAATGTGTGGAAAAGGGTTTAGGATTCACTCTCTCGAGCTGAACCCATGACAACCTAATACCCATAGACCATCAATTCAGTAATCTTGGTTTTAAAACCCCTCTCTCGATCAAACCAAAAACACGAAGGTAGAACTACCTATGTAACTACAATCCTTTAATTTTAACCACAATTACTGATTGAAATCACTTCTAAACAACATTTAAACTAACAATTAGAAATACCCATAAAATAAATCAACCGATAATCACATCCCAAGAATTGGGGTTTTAGCTAGACATCATAAAAAGATAAAAATAATTACCAAATCGTGTTTCCATTAACTGGGTATGACTAATTTCGTCTTTACAAAGGTCCGAATTAAAGAATCTCAAAGACCCACTTCCAATTTCTCAAAAATGGAAAACTTCAATTCTTCAAAGCTAAGGAAAGCTTAGTCTTAATACTATCAGTTGTCAATCTCTAAATCTGATAAAAAAATCTATATTATGAAAACTATGATACTAAACTAAATATTCAAAAATGTATTTATAGTCGCCAAAATTATACTCAAAGGGCCATTCGAAGCGGTAAATTAGGATCAGCGATCTGCCCTTTTGTAAGTTCCATCTCTTTTTTGCTTTGACCTTCAACATCCTCAAGTTCTGTAACTTTGGGCGATCCAACACTGCATCGCGGAACCACTCGGCGACACGCCGACTGCTCCTTTCTATCGCCAAATTGATTTTCTCCTTCAGGGCTTGGCAGTCTTGAAGTTTAGGCAAGACAGTGGCCATTCGGCGATTCGCCCAATGGACTTAGTGATCACCAGGTCCTCTTTTCTTCGTTCTTTCAGCTGCTTTGCTTCCTTTTTACACATTAGTGTCCATACTTCGTTATTCAATCCATATACCTGGATATCAAGGATTTTACCTCAGTTATTGGCACAAAACAAGCATTTGAGGTCACAAAATCTATCCAAATTATGCCCTAAATAAGTCCAAATTGTGGACTTATCATGGACCTGGTACCTAGATTCGCCCGACTTTGTCCTTTTTCATTTTCTAACCTTTTATTCGTCTAAGTTCGATTATTTTGCTCAATTCCTCTTTAGATTCAGATACCCAGTACACAAGAATCTAATCAAACACAACTCTAAAATTGACCTTAAACTCTCAAGAACTCCTCAATCTCATCCCAAATTCAAGAACGAAAGCAATTGAAGAACACAACTCAAGAACACCAAAGTCGCAATCTTTTAGGACAAAAATAATACTGAAATAAACATGTATGACGCGTGGGTGAACGAACCCAAAGCTATGTAAATTCACATACCTCGTAGGATTCAATCCTTGGCGAAATCCCCAACCAAAATCGCAAGAACTTGATGAATCTTGAACTTTTCTTCTCCGTTCTGCTCTTGAGTTCTTCCTCCAAAAGCCCTAGCGTGTTTTGGTAAATGCGTAAACTGATCTAATTCTTATTAGATCCCAATTAAACTTCTAAAAAACAAATAAATTAATTGGGCATGGAAAAGACAAAAATACCCATTAAAATTCGGTTTTGACTTTCCTTCTCTAGATATTCCAACTTCAAATGGGCATATCTTCGCCATACGAACTCGAAACTGAGCAAAATCGGCGGCGTTGGAAAGATAATTCAAATATACTTACACGGTATCTTGTAGAACTCCTAAATCATCCTGAGCTAGTAGTTATGGTCGTTTGATGTTGACCCAAAACTCATACTTAACTTAACTTTCTCAAATTTTCAGATTTTTCATTCTTTCTAAAAATGACTCTTTCTAATTCTAGCTCTTTCTAGTTAATAAGAAAGGAGCCAAAGATCTTCCATTTTAATTTCGTTAATTTTGTTCTTGTATTGATGTGATGTTCCACTTTATTTGACAGTGTTGTTGTTCGGGGATTTTTTGTCTGTTCTTTAGTGTCTGATGTTTTTCTTTATAACATCCTGGAATTTGGAAAACAAATTGTTACTTCTCACCAACAATTTCCATGGAGATTCTCTTAGACTTCTTTCTTATACTTAAAATCTTGCTATGACTCATAATTTTTGTGCAATAAAAATGAATATTAAAAAAATATAGCACATAAGATTTTGGAGAAACGTTTTGACATAAGATAAAATGTTCCTGACAATGCAGTGTATTTATAGAAAATACAAATATTATCGTATTATCATAAGTAAGCTTTATAGAATAGTCCAATGTCGTGCGGAGAATGTGTAATATACCTAGATATGGGTATATATAAGTCACTTTCAAAACGAGGGATATATTAGCTCTAAATGGTAAAGTTGAGGGCTATAACACACTCTTTGTGTTGTAATATATCATATAAGTCAAATACTTACTAGCCATAAATAATAATATATTAGTAAATGTTTTACCTCAAAAAGGTCATTTAATGTCTAACTAACCAAATAATCTAGAGTAAATATATAGATAAAGTTATGGAAAGAAATGTGACTTTTATGGCATGAAAATTTAAAGTGAGATTTAAGACAATTGATATTTCAGTTATTTTAGTCCGGTGAATACTCTATAAATCTAGGAAGACAAAGATCCATCTCCTCATTCTCAATAACATTTCTTCTTTCTTTATCCACTCCAACATTTTCAAAAAGAATCATCATGTCCGAAATTCTACCTTCAGAAAAAAATCAAGAATCAGAAGTTTGGTTGCCTATCTCCTCTCCTGCACATGAACACCTCAACAACTATCTACAAAATGAAGAATTAATCATCTCTAAATCTGCAAAAGAGAAAGTTGTTGACGAAATAAAGAACCAAAAAGCAACAGAAAAAGGAAAACTCCTAGCATCCAAACTGTATGAATTGAAGTGTGTACGTCCAAAAGTTGGAGAAAAGGAAAGTATCCCTTGCGTGAATTTTATTAATTGAAACCCATCCCTAAGCCTAACTTTTCCAATCTTATATAAGGATTACAATTGGATGCAATAAATATTGAAATGTTTAAATTTCTTTTTGATGCAATAAATATTGAAATTTAGTCTTTAACCGAAAACTAGGTCAAAGGCTCTTTTTGAAATCATGGTTTCCTTTCTACTTTAAATGTGAAACATTTTACTCTTTGGGAATACATAGTCCTGATATATTCTTTTGGATAAATGAACTTCCAACTTTACTCTTTTAACTCAACTCAAAACCCAAGTATTAAAACAAAGTTAAAATATTTGTAAAAGACTTTTGGAAGACTCTATGAACTTCTTTTGAGTTGGCTCTTAACTTCTCTTGACTTGAATATTAACTTCTCTTGACTTGACTCTCAACTTTCTTTGAATTAAATTATGATTTGAAGGATTATAATTTGTAATAGGAAAGATCTCATGATGTTTAGGAGTGTGTTTAGATAGTTAAACATGAGAAAAGATAAAGAAATCACTGTCTGGAAGCAAGCCCGCAACACGAAGATGCATTTAAATATTTGGTCGTCAAATAACTTTTGAGGCAGAACGGTCTTTAACCGCTCCGCAATGCGCAGAAGCATTCACCAGTCCTGAGGAACAGGTCAACGACGCAGACTTGGTACCCAGATTCGCCCGACTTTTTCCTTCTTTGTTTTCTAACCTCAATTCACCTAAATTCGATTCTCTTTGTCAATTCCTCTTTAGATTCATATAACCAGCATGTGTACACAAGAATCTAATCAAACACAACTCTAAAATCGACCTTAAACTCTCAAGAACTCCTTAATCTCATCCCAAATTCAATAACGAAAGCAATTCAAGAACACAACTCAAGAACATCAAAGTCTCAATATTTTAGGATGAAAATCATACTGAAATTAACATGTTGGTGCGTGGGTGAGTGAACCCAGCGCTATGTGAAATCACATACTTAGCAGGATTGAATCCTTGGTGAAATCCCCAACCAAAATCGCAAGAACTTGACAAATCTTGAACTTTTCTTCTCCTTTCTCCTCTTGAGTTCTTTCTCCAAAAACCCTAGTGTGTTTTGGTAAATGCGAAAAATGATCTAATTTTGATTAGACACCAATTAAACTTCTAAACACGAAATAAATTAGTTGGGTATTGAAAAGACCAATATACCCCTTAAAAATCTGGTTTAGACTTTTCTTATCTAGACAATCCAACTTCAAATGGGCATATCTCCCTTATACAAACTTGAAACTGAGCAAACAAAGTGGCGTTGGAAAAATAATTCAATGGTATTTACTACGGCATCTTGTAGCACACCTAACTCATCCTGATCTAGGTATTATGGTTGTTTGAAATTGACCCAAAAATCATACTTACCTAAACAACAAATTGGGGTCGTTGATATGAAACTTAAGCAATAGTAATGATCGTTTGAAAACAATCAGGAAAACCTTTATGATGTGAACAATATTAGGGTAATTTTCTATATATATTTTATATGGCATAATATAATAAAATAGATATTGATAGAGGTTCATAAGAAAAGAGCCAAAGGTCCTCCATCTTAATTTCGTTAATTTTGCTCTTGTATGGACGTTATATTCCACTTTTCTTGGCAGTGTTGTTGTTCGAGGATTTTTTGTCTTTTCTTTAATGTGTGACGTTGCTCTTTATAAGTTCCTGGAATTCAAAAAATTTCATTGCTTTTGACCAACTATTTCCATGGAGATTTTCGTAGACTTCTTTCTCATACTTAAAATCATTCTATGACTCATAATGTTTGTGCAATAAAAAAGAAAATAAAAAATATATAGCACAAGATTTGGAGAAACGTTTTGCCACAACATAAAATATTCTTGACAAAGTAGTGTATGTATCGAAAATACAAATATTACCGAAGAATCGTAGGTAAGCTTTATAGAATAGTTCAATCCCGCGTGGAGCATGTGTAATAAACCTAGTTATGGGTATATATGAACCACTTTCATAATGACCGATATATTAGCTCTAAATGACAAAGTTGAGAGGTATATAAGACCTTTTGTGTTGTAATAAATCATATAAGTCTAATTCTTACTAGCCATAAATAATAATGGATTAGTAAATGTTTTACCTGAAAAGGTCATTTAATGTCTAACTAATCAAATAATCTAGGGTAAATATATAGATAAAGTTATGGAAAGAAACGTGACTTTTATGGCATGAAAATTTAAAGTGAGATTTAATACAATTGATATTTTAGTCATTTTAGTCCAGTGAATACTCTATAAATCTAACAAGAGAAAGATCCATCTCCTCATTTTTAGTAACATTTCTTCTTTCTTTTTTCTTTATCAGCTCCAACATTTCCACAAAGAAACATCGTGTCCAAAATTCTACCTTCAGGACAAAATAGAAAATCTGACGTTTGGTCGCCTATCTCCTCTCTCACTACAAGTCATAGTGATTCATGCAAAAATTGAAATTTCTATTTGCTATTTTTGGGGGTTTTTTTAACTCTGTTAAAAATTACAACAAGGATGATTCAAAATTGATATCCTCTTTTGTCCCTTTTTACAGACTTTTTCATAGATTTTTTGGAAAAAATCCTTTTCGGTTATGCTATATTTGATAGCACACAACAACAAATTTGTGATAACTAATATGGAACCAATGGTGAAGTTTGTTAAAAGAACAAAACATATTACTCTCCTTCTTGCCACAATTAGTATATTATTCCGATTGTTTTGTCTTAGGTACAAAATTTTTGAATGTCATTACACTCTTTCTAGAATATTAGTATAGAGAAAATTAGTTCACTTCGTTTATCGCAGGTTGACTAATTTGATATTTCTTACTCTCTTCTATTTTGGCATAATTAGAGATCAATTTATCTTAAAACTATTAGATGCCCAAAATATACTATAACAAAAAGCAATAAATATGCACATTAACGAAGAGTGCTAGAGCCTTTTCTGACATTAATTAATTGTCATTAGAAACTATGTCACTATGGGATTAATGAAGATTTATAGATTGTACTAACTGCCTCTAAAAATACACGTGTAGCGATAATTAAGATATTTATTGTCGTTAAAGATCATTTTTGGTGTACTAACAACTCTTTCTTTTGACTTCTTTCAATTAAATTTGTGAATTGTGAACTTGGATACAACCCGATAGACTATCTTTTTGAAAAATCTATGATGCAACATACCTTTTTATTCTTGATTGTTTGGAAAGTAAGGTCGTTTTTATTGTTATTTGTGGATATTTGTAGTTCAAGTGCTCACAAACCTATGTAATATTTAAATATGTTATGTATCAAAAAAATTGTTAAGAGTATCCAATGGTAAACAACATTATTCAGATGTCACATATTGCTTGGTTTATCATTGCATTAATTCGTTGTAACTGCATATTATAACCACAACAACAATTATGGTTCAATTCCAAATAAATTGGGGTCGATGATATGAAATCTTAGCAATAGTAACGATCGTTCTCAGACAATGAGGAAAAATCTTTATGATGTTAACAATATTAGGGTAATTTTCTACATATATTTGTTATGGCATACTATACTAAAAAAGAGATTGATGGAGGTTCATAAGAAAGGAGCCAAAGGTCCTCCATTTTAATTTCGTTAATTTTGTTCTTGTATTGCCGTGATGTTCCACTTTACTTGGCAGTGTTGTTTTTCGAGGATTTTTGTCTCTTCTTTAATGTCTGATGTTTTTCTTTTTAACTTCCTGGAATTCAAAAAAAAATTGTTACTTCTAACCAACTATTTCCATTAGGGATGGCAATGGGGCAGGGCGGATGCGGGGCGGGGGCTATGTGGGGCGGGGTGGGTGTAAGGCTATGTGGGGCGGGTGGATTTAAAGTTGTGTGGGGCGGGTCGGATGCGGGGAGGATTAAAATGGCTTTTTTTAAAATTAATGTGGGGCGGGGCGGGTTGCGGGTATATGTGATTTTATGTGGGTTCAAACTTAATTTTAACATTTTGCATGTTATAAGAGTGATAGAGCATTATTTATTAAGATAATTTCATTAAAGCTACTAAAATATTCAAGATAATAAATGAAAATAGTTCAATAAAAAATAATACAATTTCTTACATGTTTCCCAATTGACCTCTAAAAAATATAATTTTAAATTGCTATCCTATTAAATTAATACAACTTAATGAAAATATGAATTTATATTTTATGAATTTTATTTTTAGTATCAAACATAAATAAAATAAGAAAATATCAAAAAAATTATGCGGGGCGGGTTCATGTGGGCGCCGTCTATGCGGGGCGGGGTGTATTAAAAGTTTTGCGGGTTAAGCTCAACCCACACCGCCCCCGCTCTACACCGCCCCATTGCCATCCCTAATTTCCATGTCAATTCTCTTAGACTTCTTTCTTATACTTACAATATTTCTATGACTCATAATGTTTGTGCGATAAAAATGAATATTGAAAAACTATAGCACATAAGATTTTGGAGAAACGTTTTGCCATAAGATAAAATGTTCTAGACAATGTAGTGTATGTATAGAAAATACAAATATTATCGTATTATCATATGTAAGCTTTATAGAATAGTCCAATGTCGTGCGGAGTATGTGTAATATACCTAAATATGGGTATATATAAGTCACTTTCATAATGAGGGATATATTAGCTCTAAATGACAAAGTTGAGGGCTATAACACACTCTTTGTGTTGTAATATATCATATAAGTCAAATACTTACTAGCCATAAATAATAATAGATTAGTAAATATTTTACCTGAAAAGGTCATTTAATGTCTAACTAACCAAATAATCTAAAGTAATTATATAGATAAAGTTATGGAAAGAAATGTGACTTTTATGGCATGAAAATTTAAAGTGAGATTTAAGAAAATTAATATTTTTGTTATTTAAGTCCGGTGAATACTCTATAAATCTAGGAAGACAAAGTTCCATCTCCTCATTCTCAGTAGCATTTCTTCTTTCTTTTTTCTATATCCATTCCAACATTTTCACAAAGAATCATCATGTCCGAAATTCTACCTTTAGAAAAAAATCAAGAATCTGAAGTTTGGTCACCTATCTCCTCTCCTCCACATGAACACCTCAACAACTATCTACAAAATGAAGAATTAATCATCTCTGAATCTGCAAAAGATAAAGTTGTAGACGAAATAAAGGACCAAAAATGAATAGATAAAGGAAAACTCCCACAATCTAAATTGTATGAGTTGAAGTGTGTATGTTTAAAAATTGGAGAAAAGGAAATTAACCCATGCCTGAATTTTATGAATTGAAACACATCCCTAAGCCTAGGTTTTCCAAACTTCAACAAGGAGGAACGTCCAAAATTAAATTTAAAAAAGAAGAAAACTATGATTATTATCAGGATGTAGCTATCTTGAAGTCTATCTATCATTAGTTCTTCAATCATGGGGTGATTCCATATACTAATTATTCAGAAAATTTTATCAATTACATCGAGTCTTCAATTCCAAACTTGAAATTTCGCGGCTAGGCATTGAAGATGAAGATAATTATGTTAGAGAGACGTTTCTTAACTATTTTAAAAATTGCAGGATATGACCCTAATATAATCAACCCTATTCATCGTGAATTTTTTGACTTGTCTATGGGTTTATGGGATAATTTAGAAGACTACTATCAAGTTGGCAAAGAGATAGACATACCTAATGTCAATTTGAGAAACGGGAGGTGTTGATCCATTCATAATTTTTAATGTCCAAGTCTTCATTGTAGTATTTTAAAATGTTTATGCTTTTGCTTGTATTTTTTTGTTTCGGCTTAAAATATATTGTGGGATTAGAGATCGTGAAAGGTTGTTTTTATTTGAAATGAAAATGTTTTATTTTTCCATGTTTGACATCTTGTGCCTAACTTATAGAATCAAATATGTTAATTAATCCACTCTTCTTTCAAGGAAGTAAAAAGTAACAACGGAAGGACATAGTTTGACAAAATCAGTAGATGCTAAAAATGAATTGTGTGAAAGCTCATAAATGAAAAGTAACACCACTTCGCCAAATAAATAAGAAAGTGAAATCTAGGGAAATCTTTCATTTTCCCAAATGTATATATATATATATATATATATATACACACACATAGAGAGAGAGAAGTATCACTTAAATGCACTAGTATTGAAAAATAACATAGAATCGTCTTAAATTTATGATTCACCGAGGAACAACGCCAATGACTCTTCTAAAAGTAACAGTTTTTTAAATGGAATGGTTGAATTCGTAACATTTCGTTTATTAGTAAATAAAATTCTTTTTCTGCCACTATTATTTCAAGGTTTTTCCCGCTATAGGGGGGTCGAATTCAAATACATTAATTAAGATTCTTATAAAGTGTGTTTGATTTCTCAAAGTTTTCTTCCTCCCATTTCATGAAGCTTAATCACTCACTCCAAGTTATAGTGATTCATGTAAATATAGAAATTTCGTTTTGCTATTTTGGTGAGTTTTCTTTAACTCTGTTAAAAATCACAGCAACGATGATTGAAAATTGATATCCTCTTTTGTCCCTTTCTATAGGCTTCTTCATATAGTTTTTGGAAAAATTCCTTACGGGCTATGCTATATTTGATAGCACACAACAACAAATATGTGATAACTACTACGGAACCAAAAGTGAAATTTGTTAAAATAATAAAACAAATTACTCTCTTACTTGCCACAATTAGTATATTATTCTGATTGTTTTATCTTAGGTACAAATTTTTTGTATGCCATTACACTCTTTCTAGAATATTAGTATAGACACAATTAGTTCACTTTGTTTATCAAAAGTTGACTAATTTAATATTTCTTAGTCTCTTCTTTCTGGGCATAATTAGAGATCAAGTTTTCTTGAAACTAATAGCTGCCCAAAATATAATATAACAAAAATATTTTTTATCGGTAATAAATATGCACAATAACGAAGAGTGCTAAAGCCTTTATCGACATAAATTAATTGTCATTAGATACTATGTCACTATGGGATTTATGGACATTTATAGAGAGTATTAACTGCCTCTAAAAATACATATTTGTGGTAATTAAGCTATTTATTATCGTTAAAGATCATATTTGGTGTACTGACAGCTCTTTGTTTTGTCTTGTTTCAATTAAATTTGTGAATTGTAAACTTGGATACAACCCGATAGACTATCTTTTTGAAAAATATGTTAAGAAACATGCGTTTTTCTTCTTGATTGTTAGGAAAGTACAGTCGTTTTTATTATTATTTGTCGATATTTGTGAGTTCAAGTGCTCACAAAATTATGTTGTGAGATTTTAATATGTTATGTATCAAATTTTTTGTTTAGAGTATCCACTGGTGAAAAACTTCATTCAGATGTCACATATTGTCATGTTTATTATTGCATTAATTCTTTGTAACTGCATATTATAACAATAACAATAACTATGGTTCAATTCCAAATAAATTGGGGCCGTTGATATGAAACCTAAGAAATAGTATTGATCATTCTAAGACAATGAGGAAAAACCTCTATGATGTTAACAACATTTGGGTAATTTTCTATAAATATATTTAATATGACATAATATAATAAAAGAGAGATTGATGGAGGTTCATAAGAAAGGAGCAAAAGGTCCTTCATCTTAATTTCGTTAATTTTGTTCTTGTATGGACGTGATGTTCCACTTTACTTGGCAGTGTTGTTGTTCGGGGATTTTTTGTCTCTTCTTTAATGTCTGATGTTGTTCTTTATAACTTGCTGGAATTCAGAAAATTTCATTACTTCTGACCAACTATTTCCATGAACACTTTCTTACACTTCTTTCTTATACTTAAAATCTTTCTATGACTCATAATGTTTGTGCAATAAAAATTAAAATTTTAAAAATATAGTACATAAGATTTTGGAGAAACGTTTTGCAATAAGATAAAATGTTCTTGACAATGTAGTGTGTATCGAAATACAAATATTACCGAATAATCATATGTAAACTTTATAGAATAGTTCAATCCCCTGCGGAGTACGTGTAATATAACTAGTTATGGGTATATATGAACCACTTTTATAACGAGGGATATATTAGCTCTAAATGATAAAGTTGAGGGTTATATAAGACCCTTTGTGTTGTAATATATTATATAAGTCAAATTCTTACTAGCCATAAATAATAACCGATTAGTAAATGTTTTTACCGAAAAGGTTATTTAATGTCTAACTAACAAAATAATCTAGAGTAAATATTTAGATAAAGTTATGGAAAGAAATTTAAAGTGAGATTTAATACAATTAATATTTTTGTTATTTTAGTCCAGTGAATATTCTATAAATCTAGCAAGAGAAAGATACATCTCCTCATTCTCAGTAACATTTCTTCTTTCTTTTTTCTTTATCACCTCCAACATTTTCACAAAGAATCAGCATGTAGGAAATTCTACATTCAGAACAAAATCAAGAATATGAAGTTTGGTCGTCTATCTCCTCTCCTCCACATGAACACCTCAACAGCGATCTCCAAAATGAAGAATCAATCATCTCTGAATCTGCAAAAGATGAAGTTGTAGACGAATAAAGGACAAAAAAGCAACAGGAAAAGAAAAAGTCCCAACATCTACACTGTATGAATTGAAGTGTGTATGTCCAACAATTGGAGAAAAACAAAAGTATCCCATGCCTGCATTTTATGAATTGAAACCCATCTGTAAGCCTAACTTTTCCAATCTTATACAAGGAGGAACATCCAAAATTAAGTTGAAAAAAGAAGAAAACTGTGATTATTCTCAGGATGTAGCTATCTTGAAGTCTATCTATCATTACTTGTTCAATCATGGGGTGATTCCATATCCTAATTATTCAGAGAATTTTATCAATTACATCGAGACGCAATTTCCAACTTGAAATTTCACGGCCAAGCATTGAAGACTAAGATCATTATGTTACAGAGACATTTCTTAATTTTTTTTAAAATTACAGGATATGACCCTAATATAATCAATCCTATTTATTGTGAATTGTTTTACTTGTGTATGGGCTTATGGGGTTAATTTGGGAGACTATTATCAAGTTGGCAAAGGGATAGGCATAAATGATGACAATTTGAGAAACGGGAGGTGTTGATCCATTCATAATTTTTAAGGTCCAAGTCTTAATAGTAGTATTTTTAATTGTTTATGTTGTTGCTTGTAGCTTTTTGTTTCGGCCTAAAATTTATTGTGGGATTAGAGATCGTGAAAGGTTATTTAGATTTGATTTGAAAATATATTATTTTTCGAAGTTTAATATCTTGTGCCTAACTTATAGGATCAAATATGTTAATTAATCATCTCTTCTTTCAAGAAAGGAAAAAATAACAACGGAAGGACATAGTTTAACGAAATCAGTAGATGCTAAAATATCAATTGTGTGAAATCTCGTAAATGAAAAGTAACACCACTTCACTAAATAAATAAGAAAGTGATATCAAGGGAAAGTAGTCATTTTTCCCAAATGAAGAGAGAGAGAGAGAGAGAGAGAGATAGAGAGAGAGAGAAGTGTCACATAAATGCTCTAGTACTGAAAAACAACATAGAATCGGTCTTCAATTCATGATCCACCGAGGAACAATACAAATCACTCTTCTAAAATTAACAGCTTCGTATACAAAAATTGTCACTAAAATCCTATCTTATAAATTATAGAAATTACACAATGAAAAAGACTATAAAATCTTGAAATGATAAGGTTGTCAATTGAACAAGTTTTTCATAGAAATGGTTGAGGCTGGGCAAAGAAGAGGAACACTTGTATGTCGTTTGGTTTTTTTATGAATGTGAATTATTCATTTATTTAAACTAGTACCATATTTGGGAATAGAATTTTAGTTGTTACATAAAAAATTTAACACAACAATTATGTGTATTTCCAAAAGTTGAAGAAATTTGAAAGTGTCCCATGCCTGAATCATATGATTTGAAGCCCATTAATAAGCTTAAATTTTCCAAACTTGAACAAAGAGGAACATCTAAAAATGATTGGAAGAAAGAAGATCAGTATGGTTATGATCATGATTTAGCAATCTTAAAGTTTATCTATCATTACTTCTTCAATCACGGGGCATTTCCATATCCTTATTCAGAGGATTTTATCAAGGCTTCAATTCCCAATGTAAAATTTCATGGAAAGGAATTGGTGACTAAGATTGTTGCTTTAAGAAAATGACTGCAGGTGTGGGACATTACTGTAACACCCCGCAACTAGAAGAAGCTAGAATTAGAAAGAGTCATTTTTGGAAAGAATTAAAATCTGGAAATTTGACCATAACTCCTAGCTCAGGATTAGTTATGTGTGCTACAAGATACTGTAGGAAAGATCTTTCGATTATATTTCCAACGCCGCCAAGTTTGCTCAGTTTAGATTTCGTATGAGTGAGATATGTGAATTTGAAGTTGGGCTGTCTAGATAAGGAAAGTCAAAACCGGATTTTAGAAGGGTATTACGCACTTTTCACTACTCAATTAAAATATTTTATTTTTGGTAATTACTTAGGAGTATAAACTGAATTTGGTCAGTTTACGCGCTCAAGGATTTCACGCTAGGGTTTTTAGAGAAAGAACGCAAGAAGAGAAAACATGAGAAAGAGCCAAAGTTCATCGTTCTTGAGGTTTTTGCCTGTAGATTTCGCCAAGGGTTGATCCCTACGAGGTATGTGAGATCACATAGCATTGGGTTAGTTCACCCACGCGCCAATCATGATTTATTTCAGTGAATTTAGATTCTTGAAGGTTTAGAAATTGAGTTTTTGATGGATTTGTTTTGAAGTTTCTATTGGGTTCTTGATTTTCGAATTGTTGAGGAGTTCTTGATATTGATTCATGAAATTAGGTGTCGTTTTGAGTAGATTCTTGCATATTTTGATCATGTAGTCGAATCTAAGTGTTTGGGCAAATACCCAGTTGAGTTTAGAGTTGAAAAATGAGCAAGATAAATAGTCAAACACCTGGCAGAGGGGTGGGGCGCCGCGCCACTTTGAGCGCCCCACAAAGTTCTCAGAAGTTTTTACCCTAGGGCGCCGCGCCAGCCAGCGCGCCCCAACTTTAGTTCTGAAGTTTTGGGTCTGGCGCCCCGCGCCACTCAGAGCGCCAGAGACGCCAAGTCTTTTACTTCTTCCCACTTCTTTCTGTACTAGTTCCCTTGAAATGTACCTATGTTTTCTAGCTGATTTCTACACTCTAAGGTACGTCTAAACAACATGAAATCATCCATAACAAGAGATCATGAGCCTTGAATCCATAATTCAATTTAATGATAATTATGTGTCAAGTCAAGAGAAGTTAAGAGTCAAGTCAAGAGAAGTTCTTAGAGTTTTCCAAAAGTCTTTTACAAGCGTTTTAAATTTATTTTTAGACTTGAATTTTGAGTTGAGTAATGCGTAAAGATTGAAGTTCATTTCTTTAAAGAGTATGTAATATCAAAGAGTTTAAATGTTTTCACCTTTAAATAAGAAAGGAAACTGAGATTTCCAAAGAGCCTTTAAGCTAGTTTTCAGAAAAGAGTAAATGCTTTCATAATTAAGCAAGAGAGGAAACTTTGATTTCCAAGGGGAGCCTTTGAGCTAAGTTTTGAGCAATTATCTCAAACCATAGAAAGAAGCATGTTTTTAAACATAAGAGCTAGTATTATATTTTGGGAGTAGTATTGAGCACCGATATAGGGAGAATTTAGACAACTCCCAGCCCCCATACACCATGTAGCCACCCTGGGTAGAAAAGGGTCATACTTTTTAGATGATTCCTTAGTTTTTTTAGCATAGATTAGTGGATCCACTTAGTAGTCAGATTCTATACTCTCGGAAAGGTATAGGACGGCCCTGGCAGCGTGAGGCAAAACACTGTATCATCATAATGGCTCTTACGTGATATATTGTCGGTTAGAGAAACTCCCATAGTAGTATTTTGTAGTTTATATAAATTTCAGAGTTATATTGTATCTTTCCATACACACAGAGTATTATTGTATCTCAAAATACACAGAGTTGACACTCATGTTTTAAAAAGCTTTTGTTTATACTGCACATATTTATACTAATTATATTGAAATGAGTTAAGCTTAGTTCAGTTGAGTTGAGTTAAGACCATGTTTGTTCTTTCAGTTCCATTCAAGCTTATGTCTTGTTTGAGAATTCCCCTCACATACTCGTACATTTAATGTACTGATGTCATTTGTCCTGCATCTTTTAATGATGCAGATACAGGTAACTAGGGTCAGCATCCAACACATTGTTGATTCTAGTTGAGCTTCAGAGTTGTTCGTGAGCCTCCTTGCTTCCGGAGGATCACTCTTTATTTCCTTTTTCAGTATTTAGTTCATTAGGATGCCATGGGTCTTGTCCCGACATCCATCTCATTTATTAGAGACTTTACAGATACAGAGTTAGTTAGTTTGTTTGTCATTATCTTGTTATTGTCTTATGCTCCGATTTGAGTTGCCACTTTGGCTAAGTTAAATGTTTTTCTAAAACATTTATAGTTTAGTTTGAAATAGTTCAGTTATGTTGCAATTGAATTCTCTTCTTAATGCTTAAAGTCTTCCGCTAAGTAAGTAAGCCAGGCCAAGGGTTTGCTTTGGGCCAGCAATGGTTCTTGAGTGCCAATCCCGTCTATGGTGTAGGCTCGGGGAGTGACAAACTTGGTGTCAGAGCACATAGTTCAATAGTCCTAGGGAGTCTATGAAGCCGTGTCTGTAGAGTCCTAGTTATCGGTGTGAAGCATGCCACATCTATAATTAGGAGGCTTCAACATTTAGGAATTTCCTTCATTTCTTTCATACTCATTTTGTGCGATACAGTTCATCACTACAAAGTCTCTCTCTAACTCGTGGTTGTGCGTGTCATTCAGTATATCATGCCTCCACGAAGAGTTGGCCGAGGTCGTCCGGCTAGAAGAAATGTTGAACCGCAGTAACAAGGGGTACCTAATGCACTCGAAGTGCAACCCCAAGGAGAGTTCACCAATGCTGAGTTCCGTGAGGCTATCCGGATGTTGAGCCAACTTGTGACCAATCAAGCTAGGCAATAAAAAGGGAATCGTCAGGAAGTGGCTGATACTTCGACGATCCGTGAGTTTTTAAGGATGAATCTTCCTAGCTTCACAGGTTCTAGTGTTACTGAGGATCCAGAGAATTTTGTTGAAGAGCTTCAGAAGGTTTTCAAAATCATGCATGTTGTTGATCAGACTGAGATGGTGGAACTAACTGCATACCAGATGAAGGATGTCTCTAGAATCTAGTGCGATCAATGGAAGAAGAACTAAGCTGAGGGAGCACCACCTGTGAGTTGGGCTTATATTGAGGATGTCTTCTTGGGGCGTTTCTTTCCCCGAGAACTGAGAGAGGCTAAGGTACGAGTGTTCCTCACTCTTAAGTAGGATTCTTTGAGAGTTCATGAGTATAGTCTGACGTTCACACAACTTTCCCACTATGCTTTGGAGATGGTTGCTGACATGAGGAGCAGGATGAGTTTATTCGTTGCTGGGTTGTCTCGCCTGTCAAGCAAGGAAGGCAAGGCAGCTATGCTGATAGGGGATATGAACATAGCAAGGCTAATTATCCATATGCAACAAGTTGAGGTGGACAAGCTGAGGGATAGAGAAAAGTTTAAGAATAAGAGGGCTAAGACATCAGGGAATCAGTCCGGGCAGCAAAAGAGTAATGCAAACCGGTCTTTCTTCCAACAAAAACAAAAGGGACTTACTCCATCATCTTCTAGTGCACCCTCACCAAAGAACAAAAGTGAGTACAATATTCAGTATTTTAGGGCTAAACCTGCCTATTCTCAAGGTTGTATGGCACAAGGGGGTAGTAAACTTCCTGCATGTGCTAAGTGTGGTACGAACCACTCAGGGATGTGTCGTGATGGCTCCATTGGTTGCTTCAAGTGTGGGCAGAACGATCATTTTATGCCAGAGTGTCCAAAGAACAAGCATGGAAATGATAATGGGGACAATAGAGCCCAGTCTTCTTCAGTAGCTCCACCAGACAAAAGTGCATCGAGAGGAGTCAGGGGAATGCGGAGGAGGAAACTATCTTTATGCTATCAGTAGTCGCCAAGAGCAAGAAGATTCTCCAGATGTTGTCACTGATATGATCCAAGTCTTTAACTTTAATGTTTATGCATTGCTAGATCCATGAGCGAGTTTATCCTTTGTAACTCCGTATGTTGCGATGAAATTTAATGTTCTTCCTGAGCAACTTAGTGAGCCCTTCAGTGTTTCTACATTTGTTGGTGAGTCTATTCTAGCAGAAAGAGTCTACCATGATTGTCCCATTTCCGTCAATCACAAGAGCACCATGGCTGATTTAGTTGAGTTAGACATGGTTGATTTTGATGTCTTTCAAGGTATGGACTAGCTTTATGCATGTTATGCTTCAGTTGATTGTAGAACTCGAGTGGACAAGTTCTAGTTTCCAAATGAGAAATTTTTAGAGTGGAAAAGTAGTTAAGCAGTGCCTAAGGGTCATTTTATTTCATACCTTAAGGCGAGAAAGTTAGTTTCCAAGGGGTGTGTCTGTCACTTAGTCCGAGTTAATGACTCTAGTGTTGAGATACCTCATATTTAGTCAGTTTCAGTTGTAAAAGAGTTTTGAGAAGTCTTTCTAGATGATCTTCTCGGAGTCTCTCCTGAGAGAGAAATAGACTTTTGCGTAGATATTCTTCCTTATACTCGTCCTATATCTATTCCACCATATAGGATGGCACCAGCAGAGTTAAAAGAGTTGAAAGAGCACTTGAAAGATCTCCTAGAGAAAGGTCTTATTCGATCACCTTGGGGCGCTCTGGTCTTGTTTGTGAGGAAGAAGGATGGTTCCCTTAGAATGTGTCTAGATTACCGTCAGTTGAACAAGGTTACCATCAAGAATAGGTATCCTCTTCTGAGAATTGATGATCTTTTCGATCAACTTCAGGGTGTCACTTGTTTCTCTAAGATAGACCTCAAATTTAACTACCATCAATTCAGAGTAAGGGAATGTGATATTCCAAAGATAGCTTTCAGGACCCGTTATGGTCATTATGAGTTTCTCGTGATGTCGTTCGGTTAAACCAATGCACCTGCAGCGTTCATGGACTTATGAATAGATTATTCAAGCCTTATTTAGATATGTTTGTTATCGTATTCATTGATGACATACTAATCTATTCTAGGAATGAAGAAGATCATAGTAGTCATCTCATAATAGTTCTCCAAACTCTAAAGGATATAGAGTTGTATGCCAAGTTCTCTAAGTGTGAGCTTTGGCTTTAGTTTGTGGCATTCTTAGGCCACATTATTTTCGTCGAGGGAATTAAGGTTGATAATCAGAAAATAGAGGCAGTGCAAAATTTGCCTAGACCCACATCTCTAATAGATATTTGGAGTTTATTGGGGTTGGTTGGATATTTAAGAAGGTTTGTAGAGGGTTTCTCATCTATTTCATCCCCTTTGACCAAGTAAACTCAGATAATAGTGAAGTTCCAAGAGTCTGAAGCTTGCGAGAAAATTTTTCAGGAATTGAAAAAGAGGTTGACTACTGCACCATTATCTTTATGGTGTTCATGTGGATATGTTCAACGATCACAAGATCTTCAGTATGTGTTTAGTCATAAAGAGCTTATTCTCAGACAAAAGAGGTGGTTAGAATTACTTAAGGATTATGACATGAGTATTCTTTATCACCCAGGTAAGGCTAATGTTGTTTCTGATGCCTTGAGCAGGTTGTCTATGGGTAGTACTGCTCATTTTAAAGAAGATAAGAAAGAGCTAGCAAGAGATGTACATAGACTTGCACGATTGGGAGTTCGACTAATGGATTCCATAGAAGGAGGAGTAGTGGTGATGAATGAGGCTGAATCATCATTATTGTCAGAAGTAAAAGAGAAGCAAGATCAAGATCCTATTTATCTTAAATTGAAGGCAAATGTTCATGAGTAAAAAGTATTGGCTCTTGAATAAGGAGGAGATGGTGTATTGAGGTATCAAGGTAGATTGTGTGTACCAAGGGTGGATCAACTCCAAGAGAGGATCATGGAGGAAAGATCATAGCTCCAGATATTCCATTCATCTGGGTTCCACAAAGATGTATCGTGACTTGAAAGAAGTATATTGGTGGAATAGTATGAAGAAAGGTATTGCTTAGTTCGTTGCTAAATGCCCAAATTGTCAACAAGTTAAAGTATAGCACCAAAGGCCTGGTGGTATGGCTCAAAATATAGAACTTCTAGAATGCAAGTGGGAGATGATCAATATGGACTTCATCACAGGTTTACCAAGGTCACGCATGCAACACGATTCTATTTGGGTGATTGTTGACAGAATTACAAAATCAGCCCACTCCGATAAAGACTACCATTCAGCAGAGGAATACGCCAAGTTGTATATGCAAGAAGTACTTAGACTTCATGGAGTTCCGGTCTCCATTATTTCAGACAGAGGTGTGCAATTTACTGCACTGTTTTGGAAGTCATTCAAAAAATGCTTGGGTTCAAAGGTAAACTTAAGTACTACCTTTCATCCTCAAAAAGATAGGCAATAAGAGAACACTATTCAGACTTCAGAAGGTATGTTGAGGGCCTGCGTGATCAATATCAAGGTTAATTGGGATGATCACCTACCTCTCATCTAGTTCGCTTACAATAATAGTTACCACTCTAATATCCAGATGGCTCCTTATGGCGTCATTATCGTTATGGTGTTCATCTGGATGTGTTCACTGATCACAAATGTCTTCTGTATGTTTTTAATCAGAAAGAGCTTAATATCAGAATAAGGAAGTGGTTAGAGTTATTCAAGGATTATTACATGAGTATTCTTTATCACCCAAGTAAGGCTAATGTTATTTCTGTTGCCTTGAGCAGGTTGTCTATGGGTAGTATTGTTCATTTTGAGGAAGATAAGAAAGAGCTAGCAAGAGATGTTCATAGACTTGCAAGATTGGGATTTCGACTAATGAATTCTACAGAATGAGGAGTAGTGATGATGAATGAGACTGAATCATCATTAGTATCAGAAGTAAAACAAAAACAAGACCAAGATCCTATTTTGCTTGAATTGAAGGAAAATGTTCATGAGCAATAATTAATGGCTTTTGAACAAGGGGGAGATGGTGTATTGAGGTATCAAGGTAGATTGTGTGAACCAAGGGTGGATGAAATCCAAGAGAGGATCATGGAGGAAAGCTAATAGCTCCAGATATTCCATTCATCTGGGTTCCACAAAGATTTATCGTGACTTAAGAAAAGTATATTGGTGGAATAGTATGAAGAAAGGTATTGATGAGTTCATTGCTAAATGCCCGAATTGTCAACAAGTTAAAGTAGAGCACCAAAGGCCCGGTGGTATGGCTCAAGATATAGAACTTCTGGAATTAAAGTGGGAGATTATCAATGTGGACTTCATCACAGGTTTACCAAGGTCACGCAGGCAGTACGATTCTATTTGGGTGATTGTTGATAGAATTACAAAATCAACCCACTTTTTACCGGTAAAGACTACCATTCAGTAGAGGAATATGACAAGTTGTATTTGCAAGAAGTAGGTAGACTTCATGGAGTTATGGTCTCCATTATTTCAGACAGAGGTGCGCAATTTATTGTACTATTTTGGAAGTCATTCCAAAAAGGCTTGGGTTCAAAGGTAAATTTAAGTACTACCTTTAATCCTCAGAAATATGGGTAAGAAGAGCGCACTATTCAGACTTTAAAAGATATGTTTAGGGCCTGAGTGATCAATTTCAATGGTAACTGGGATGATCACCTACCTCTCATCTAGTTCACTTACAACATAGTTACCACTCTAGCATCCAGATGGCTCCTTAGTTCTCTTGAGTGGTAACTATTGTTGTAAGCAAACTCAATGAGAGATAGGTGATAATCCCAATTACCCTTTAAATCAATCACTCAATCCCTTAACATATCTTCTAAAGTATGAATAATGCGCTCTGCTTGACCATCTGTCTGCGAATGGAAAGAAATACTCAAGTTCACCTTTAAACCCAAGCCTTTCTGAAAAGATTTCCAGAATTGTGTAGTAAATTGTGCACCTCTATTTGATATAATTGAAAATGGCACCCCGCGAAGTCTAACTACGTCTGGAAGATACAACTTGACATAGTCCTCTACTGAATGGGTAGTCTTTACCAGCAAAAAGTGAGTTGAGTTTGTCATTCTATCAACAATCACCCAAATAGAATCATGTTTCCTGCAAAACCGTGGCAACCCAGTAATGAAATCCATATTGATCATCTCCCAGTTCCATTCTGAAAGTTCTATATTCTGAGCCATACCACCGGGCCTTTGGTGCTGTATATTAATTTATTGACAATTCAGACACTTACCAACAAACTCTGCAATGCCCTTCTTCATACTACTCCACCAATAAATTTCTCTCAAATCACGATACATCTTTGTGGAACCCGGATGGATATAATAAATGGAGGTATGAGCTTCCTTCATGATCCTCTCTTGGAGTTCATCCACATTTGGTACACACAATATACCTTGATACCTCAATACACCATCTTCCCCTAGTTCAAAAGCCAATACTTTTTGCTTACGAATATTTGCCTTCAATTTAAGCAAAATAGGGTCTTAGTCTTGCTTTTCTTTCACTTCTTACAATAATGATGATTCAGCCACATTCATCACCACTACCCCTCCATCTGTGGAATCAATTAGGCGAACTCCCAATCGTACAAGCCTATGCACATATTTTACTAGTTCTTTCTTCTCTTCCTCAACATGGGAAGTACTACCCATAGATAATCTACTCAAAGCATCAACAACAACATTAGACTTACCCGGGTGATAAAGAATACTCATGTCATAATCCATGAGCAACTCTAACCACCTTTGTTGTCTAAGATTAAGCTCTTTCTGAATGAACACATGCTGAAGACTTTTGTGATAACTGAATACATCTACATGAACACCATAAAGATAGTGACGCCATATTTCCAAAGCAAATACTACGGCAGCCAACTCTAGAGCATGGGTTGGTAATTTTTCTCATGAACTTTCAACTGTCTGGAGGTATAAGCTATAACTTTGTCATTCTGCATTAACACACAACCCAAACCAACTCTGGACGCATCCAAATATACTACAAAGACTTGTGTACCTTCTGGTAATGTCAATACTGGGACAATAGTCAACCTCTTTTTCAATTCCTAAAAGCTTTTCTCACAAGCTTCAGACCATTGGAACTTCATTTTTTTCTTAGTCAACTTTGTCAAAGGGGATTAAATAAATTAGAAACCCTCTATGAACCTTCTATAATAGCCTTCCAGACCCAAGAAATCCCTAATATCAGTTAGAGATATAGGTCTAGGCCAATTATACACTGCCTCTATTTTCTGAGTGTTAACACTAATTCCATCACCGAAAACAATATGGACTAAGAATGCCATAGACTCAATCCAAAACTCACACTTAGAGAACTTGGCATACAACTCTTTATCCTTTAGAGTTGGGAGAACTATTCTGAGTTGGCTATCATGACCTTCCTCATTCCTCGAATAGATTAGAATGTCATCAATGAACACGATAACAAACATTTCTAAATAAGGCTTGAATACTCTATTCATAATATCCATGAACACTGCAGGCGCATTGGTTAAAACTAATGACATGACCATAACGGGTCCTGAAAGTTGTCTTTGGAATATCACATTCCCTTACTCTTAACTAATGGTAGCCATATTTGAGGTCTGTCTTAGAGAAACAAGTGTCACCCTAAATTTGATCGAATAAATCATCAATTCTCGGAATAGGATACTTATTCTTGATAATAACCTTATTCAACTGATCGTAATCTATACACATCCTAAGGGAATCATCCTTCTTCCTCAAAAATAAGACTGGAGCACCCCTAGGTGAGATACTTGGTCGAATAAAACCTTTCTCTAGGAGGTATTTCAACTGCTTCTTTAACTCTTTTAACTCTGCTAGTGCCATTCTATATGGTGGAATAGATATAGGATGAGTACCAGGAAGAATATATATATTGAAGTCTATTTCTCTCAAGAGGGACTCTTGGAATTTCATCTGGAAAGACTTTTGGAAACTCTTTTACTATTGAAACTAGCTGAATAAGAGGTATCTCAATACTAGAGTCATTAACTCGGACTAAGTGATTGAAATACCCCTTGGAAACTAGCTTTATTGCCTTAAGGTATGAAATAAAATGACCCATAGGCACTGATGAACTACTTTTCCACTCTAAAACTGACTCATTTGGAAATTGTAACTTGACAACTTGATATCTCGAAATAACTGAGGCATAACAGCATGAAGCTAGTCCATACCAAGAATAACATCAAAATCTACCATGTCTAACTCAGCTTAATCAACCATAGTGCTCTTGTGATTGACGGAAATGGTAAAATCACGGTAGACTCTTTCTGCTAGAATAGACTCACCAACAAATGTAGAAACACTGAAGAGCTCACTAAGTTGCTCAGGAAGAACATCAAAATTCATCGCAACATAAGGAGTTACAAAGGATAAACTCGTTGTTGGATCTAGCAAAGCATAAACATCAAAGTTAAAGTCTTGGATCATACTAGTGACAACATCTAGAGAATGTTCTTGCTCTTGGCGACTATAAAAATGCGGAGCTATGTCAATCGGAAGACAGAAAAAATAGAATATAAATATATTCAATATTTAAAGAAACAATGAATAATGAGAATAACGAATATAGACAAAAACTTACTGAAATAATTATAGCAAAAAGACAAGAATTGAGACATAGGCAAAATAGACTTAACAGTAATATATTTGCAGGAGTTTGTCACAAATCTATAGTACCACAAAGAAAAACTATTTTCTATCTACAAATACAGTTAGAAAGTATAGAATATAAACTTCAACACAATTTATAAATGAATAAGGAAGAATATGCCATAGACGAAAAAACGTATGAAAACTATGACGGATTAAAAATAAAGATAATATTTTCTAATCTAGGAAGGAGATATAAGAAAATAGGTGACAACCTAAGCTTAATGTTAGAAAAAGAAACAGTAAAATTAGAAGATAGTTTACAACAAGCAAAAAAGGAAGTACAACAATTAGAAGAAGTAAAAAATACTAAAATAATAGAACTAGAAAAAGAACTAGCAATATTAAAAGAAATGTATGAAATTAAACAAAAAGAAAAAGAACAGAAAATAAAATTAGCAAATGAGATAAATAAATTTAAAGAAAAATTGCAATTAGAAGAAGAACTAGAAGAAAAAGAAGAAAATAACCAAGATACTCTACCTGAAATAAGAATTGATGAAATAAATGAAGATGATCTAGATAAACAACATTCAGAAACAAGCGAAACATTTACAGAACTTTTAGCAAATATAGATAATACAAAGAATTTAAAAGTAAATACAAGAGACATAAATACGGATGAAAAACAGAGTACATCAGGAGTAAAAAATCCAAAAAGCTTAAATTCACAATCTTATAATACAAACTATGGACAATACGACAGAAATAAAGTTATATGGGATAAAAGACTAAATAAAAAATGGACACCTAAACTAATGACTGAACAACATATTTTTTTAGATTTAGACTGTGTAGCAGGCATAAATAAAACAATTCAACTATGGATGGGATATATATCAAAACAATTAATAGATAACAAGATAGTAATAACAGAAACACCAGGATACATAGAAAGAACGCTTATAGGAATGGTAAAATTATGGTTACAAAATTTAACAAGTGAAAGCTTAGAAACATTAAGAAGTAATAAAAAATTTAATGGTGAATTAGCCACTACAACTATGGAAATATTTTATAAATACGAAATAGCTATAGGAAATGAATTCAGTAGTATGACAACAGAAATAGAAGAACAAAATAAAGAAAAAAATATAAATAGGAATTAATGACAAAATTAGCAATATGTAATATGTGTTATATAGATGAATATACATGTGCATTCAGAGAATTTTATTATAAAGGAACATATAGTACGGAAGAAAGTAAAGAAATAAGGAAACTATATTTTACGAAATTACCCGAACCCTTTAGTTCAAAAGTAATAAAAAGTTGGAATGAAACAGGACTAACAGATACCCTAGGAGCTAGAATAAAAATTTTACAACGATGGTTTATAGAACTATGTGAAAAACATAAAGAAGATATAAAAATGGAAAAAATATTAGTAAAAAACCTAGCATGTTGCAAAAACAAGATAGCACCCCAGTTTGGATGTACAGATAGATATTATAAAAAGTATAATAAAAACAGGAATTATAGAAAATATAGATCAAAATATAAGTATAAAAGACCAAGAAGAAATTATTACGTAAAAAACTACAAAACTAAAAGACCATATAGACCAAAAAAGAAATTGACAGAATGTACTTGCTATAACTGTGGTAAACTAGGACACATAACTAAAGATTGCAAATTACCTAAAAATCCAAAGAAAAAACAAATATCAGAAATATTAATAGACGATGAAAAATACATACAAATAGACTATATAGATTATGAATTAGAAAGCGATGATAGTATATATGAATTATCAGAAAACGAAATAGAAGATAACTTAGAACCAAATGATAATGATATAAATGACTGAAACAGACGTAAAAAATATGAAGATAACTTTAGTATTTTACAATTTAAGAATGATACGTGTTTAAATGAAGTAACATAAATAATAAATCATTTTGTACTTTAATAATTTTAGATGAAAATTTTATTCTTAAATACATTTGGTACAATTATGGAAATGCACACACAAAAATATTTTAGCTAAATAAGACAAAAGTTTTATTCTTAAGAATAAATAACTCCTGCTTGAAAAGAAAATATATATATAAAAAAAAAACTAAATAAATTGAAGAGTATTTTCATAAACAAACAACTTATTCTTATAATTTATGTAATGCATATTGTATTGAAATAAACCAACCAAACGGTCAATAAGAAATAATCCCAGCATAACTTATCTCATTCTAACTTATTCTAGCATAACTTGTATTAAAACCAAACGACCCCTTAGTTCATCATAACTTGCTTGTGGCAAGTAGCCTTAACCGACATATAAGACCATTATAGTTATCATCATTGAATTTGGTATCTCCCACACCGAAAAGAGTTGTCCTACTTGCCACAATAAGGACCATGAACTTATAGATTATGTGGATCCACTAGCTAATGAATATCTAGACAATCCAATGTTGGTACATAGTTTATGGGACCTGGGTAATCGCAACTTGTCCAATTGGTAATAAGCATAACTTCCACGGAATAGTTCTTATTCATATTAATCGTAGCTTTTAAAGGAACATGGGTAATCACCTCTTGTCCTTTCATTATGTGACTTGGGTAATCGCCTCTTGTCATTCAATTAGAGAGCATGGGTTATCACGTCTTGTCTCAACATTAGAATAGCTCCTTAACATTGGTTCATTTTAGGTGAGAAAGCATTTCAACCCTATGAACCCTTATCATGTGAGAAAAACTTTCATAATTCATGCCTACATGTTTATATGAGAAATTCTTTCAACAATACAACAATGGCAACATCATTGATACTTCAATCTCAAGTCATCCTTAAAACATTTACACATATTTCATGAGAACATGCATGATTTTATAACCTTCTCTTTCATTATCAAAAACCCACATTATATAATCATAACTTGGAAACATAGGGACTACATGGGTTAATGGGAGATCATCATAAAAACATGATATTAACTCAATTAATGCATAAGAAATCATAATTCAATAAATTAAATGAATAATTAAGAGAACCCATAGCATAGAAGAAAATCCTGATTCAATTGGGGAATTCAAACTTGGAAAATTGGAGCAGTTTCGAACTCCATGGAGGAAAGGCTTCCATGGATGTAAACTATTATACCTCAATGCCAATTGCTGAACTTCAATGGAGGAATGGGAGAATTGAGTTGAAACCCTAGGTTGATCCCTTCTTTTGTATATTTGAGAGAATGATTCAATTGGAGAAATTTGTGAGTTAAAACACTTACATAGGTCTTTAAGTGAAGGGTAAAACGACATAGTATTAGGATAAACTAATTAGAAAAAGACCCATAAGCCCCTAACTACTAAACTGCCGACACCAATGATGGTGATGACCAAAAGACCGTTGTTCAACTGATGGTCCGTTCTGTTAGCCCGTCATATGGCATCAAAAACTGGAATTTTGAAGCGTCAATCAACGGACCTCATTCAAGGACTGTGGGTCCATCGACGGTCCGTGGTCGTAGATCTATACCAATTTTGGGGAAAGCCTCCTAGTCAACCATGGACACCTCCTACGGTCTGTGGGTTGTTCTATGGGCCGTGGTTGAACCGTAGGAACTGGCACTAGATTCTTAAAAGCTAAAATATTTACCCTCGTTCGATTTTGAGGTGTTGCATTATCTCCCCCTTACGATCATTCGTCATTGAATGAGATTCAAGAGATCATAAGGATGGTAGGAACTCAAATCTAACATCTCAACATGCATGCAATTACAAAAATGGACATATCCGAGAAGAAAACATCAACTCCAAGCCAAACCATGTTCAAAGAAAAATATCATGAAGTCTATATGCAACTCACACTGAATGAGTTGGACATTGGAGCATCAACTTTTGAAACCTTAGCAATGTCTCATGAATGAGTTCACCATCCACTCTCTTAAAGTTCTAAATATAATCTCTCAGTGTCACCATCTTGGGGGGATGGAAAAGCCATACATAAAATGCATCTATGAATTCGTAAAAAGAAGTGATTGAATCCCCTGGAAACAGATCCAACCTCTTCATTGCTTCCCCCATTAGAGAAAAGGGAAACAAACAAAGTTTGACCAACTCTTAAGTGATGTTCTTGAAAAAAAATGGCCCAGACACATCCACAAAGTTTCGGATGTGGTCATGAGTATCCTTAGTAGCTAAACCTCCAAATATACAATTCATTTTCAACAACTCCAATATGTGTCACATCTCGTCTCATTTAAACCCGAGACAACAGGGGGGTTTGCCTAGTGATACTATGGACAATCCCAAGAATAAAGTTTTAGTGAGGACTTGCATCGTGCCACGACGTTAACTAAGGCAGTTCTTTGGAGGAAACCCAAGGTTTTATCTCTTTATATTTGTTTTAGAATTAATGGTGTGTTGATTGTGCATGTCAGAGTGTGGAATGTGTTAGAAAGGTACAAATTGACGAACTAAAAGGATGTCTCAAATATTGCTACACAAGACTCAACCATGAATGTACATAGCAAGACTCAACTTACTCATGCAACAATCAATTGTATACTCAAAGACTCAAGTTGTGACACAACAATTATCGAATTGATTCTCTTGTCATGAACGTTTCACACTAGTAAAAGTGTGGAGTCTTGTTTGACTCTGGTGTCAATGCCTTGTGTGATGAGCTTACTGTGAACCATGCATGATGACACCTAGAATTTACCTCGTTGGTTCGGTCGACTAAGTAAGGTTATCTGTTGATATGATCTGAGGGAACTTCGAAAGAGTGTGAGCCAATTTAACATATACCTCTTTTGTGGACTACCTTGTGAGTGTGTGAACCTCTTTTAAACACCCATTAAGCCCTTACTTTTCTTTGGAAGAAACTTGATGAAAACATGACCTTTCTTAAATCCACTACCCATAATCCTCGTGATTTGTTGTTGATTGAATAGCCAACTTATGTCAAAAGCCTAAGTTGGGGGTGTGGTGAAAACAAAAGGCAAGTCCGGTCTAACATTTCTACCAGAACCTCTTCATATAAATAACTATCATCAACTCCCAACCCTTCTAAGGGAATGATGGATACCGTATCACCAATACACTTCTTGAGCATAGACACATGAAATACCGGATGAACCGGAGCCAACTAATTTGGCAAGCCTAACTCATAGGCAACTTTTCCAACACGTTTCAAGATTCGATATGGGCCTACATACCAGGGACTAAGTTTCCCTTTCTTGACAAACATCATCACACCCTTCATAGGTGAGATTCTTAAATAGACCCAATCATCAACTTCAAATTCTAGATCCCTCCTTCTAGCATCGGCCTAAGACTTTTGCCGACTTTGGGCCATCATCAACCTCTCTCTAATGAGTCGGACTTTCTCAATGGCCTCATAAACTAGTTCAGGACCAATAAGAACTATTTCACCTATTTCAAACCAACCAACCAGAGACCTACATCGCCTACCATACAAGGCCTCAAAAGGACCCATGGAAATACTTTAGTGATAACTATTTTTTTAAGAAAACTCTATTAATGGTAGATAGTCATCCCAATTACCCTTGAAGTCTATAACACCTACCCTCAACATATAATCTATGGTTTGGATGGTGCGCTCCACTTGACCATCCATTTGAGGGTGGAAAGCGGTACAAAGCTTAACCTTGGTACCGAGCCCTTTTTGGAATGCCTTCCAAAAGTGTGAAGTAAATTGAGTACCCCGATTAGAAATAATAGATAAAGGAACCCCATGAAACTTCACTATCTCCTTGATGTACAATATGACATACTCTTCCTCTGAAAAGGAAACCTTGATTGGAATAAAGTGGTCTGATTTTATCATTCTATCCATAATGACCCAAATAAAATCATGTTGCCTTGGAGTACGACGAAATTCCACCACAAAATCCATATTCACATCCTCCCACTTCCAATTGGGTATATCTATATCTTGGGACAAGCCTCCAGGTGTTTGGTGTTCAGCTTTAACTTGTTGACAATTCAGACACTTGGCTACAAAATCCGCTATATCCTTTTTCATACCATTCCACCAATAAACTTCCTGTAGATCATGGTACATCTTACTTGCTCCCACATGAATAAAATACCTACAACCATGAGCCTCTACTAGAATTTGCTCTCTCAAGAAAACAACATCCAGAACACATAATCGAACTTGGTACCTAAACAACCCATCTCTCCCTCGGGAGAAAGACTGAACGGACTTGTTGAGCACCGACTCTTTCAACTCAACTAATATAGGATCAAGGTCTTGCTTAGACTTCACGTCCATCACGAATGATGATTTAGAACCATTATGGACCATGACACAACCCTTAGTGGAATCCACTAGTTGAACACGTAGCTGAGCCAACCCATGCACATCACGAACCAATTCTCTCTTTTCATCCTCTACATGAGCCACACTACCATGGACAATCTACTAAGGGCATCTGCAACTACATTAGCCTTGGCAGGGTGGTAAAGGAAACTCATGTCATAATCATTTAAAAGTTGTAACCACCTTCTTTATCAGAGATTATAGTCTTTTTGAGTAAACACATATTGAAGACTTTTGTGATAGACGAAAACATCCACATGGACCTGATGAGTCCACAAATTGGACTAATTTTGGGTAATATTTTAATAAAAATTGTGCCTTCAAATGCTTATTTTATCTCAATATATGATGAGAACCCTCAAGTTTAAGGTATTTTGAAGTTTAAAGGAAAGAATGGACACCACATCACAAAAAGGACCGTAAAGGGGCTGAAAAGAACGACAAAATCAAGGTATGAGGATCACCGAGTCCACTTGGCGAGTCACCGAAGGGTCTCACTTTGCCTTTTGTTCTAGTGTGCTGAGCCTTGAGAGGGTGATCCCTAGTCCCATATCCTAACACTAAGCTCGAGAGAGTGAATGGGGTAAGGCGTAGGCTGGTCTTCATACGGCGAGTGGGTGTCCGAGAGGAATCTATTAGAAATGGGGTAAGTTGTTCGAGAGAGAACTTATTTCCATTTAAAGCTTAGCCTAGTCACTATTATTTTATAGATTTTCTATCGAAAGCTTGTACCCAATAATCTAGATTAATTTGTATTATGGTCACATGGCAAGAATCTCCCCTCAAACTTGATTTCTTTGCTAATTTTGCTATTTTTTCTATATTTGTGACAAAACCTCCAAATTGTTAATTGACACTTTTGTGTCCCCCCTTTAATTTACAATAGTTTTAATCGTTAATGTCTTTAGATACAACTAGTTAGAACTATATTTTATTTTTCTATTAATTCTAGAAACCACTCCCTTGGGACTCGACCCTAACCTTTGGTTGGACTATTATACTATTGCACGATTGTAGACACTTACATTGTAAGTTGTGTCGTTGATTATGCAAACATCACACACCATAACTACTTTTAAAGCCTACTTGTTCAATGCATAAATGGAGTCCCATACCCCCACTCATACTAAGTAGAACCTCTTAAGAAGCCATAGTTATAGTTCATATTCATCTTCTTGTCATAGTTCATATTCTTGTCATGTAGGGAAATATAGCCTTAACCGACATAGACCAAGTGAGCTACATGGAATCCGGTGGCATGTCGCCATACCAAAAAGAGGTGTCCTACTTGACTAAGGTAGAACTCATGTTTGATAGCCTAGGTGGATCCACTAGCTAAAGACCTATGTGGGCACATAGTTATAGGATAGTGAGATTGCTACTAGATACCCGGACTATTTGACGTAAAAGGTTTCCATCTCATGAGATAACTGTTTTGGGAACCCGGACTAACTGGCGTCAAAGGAACCCATTGGGAAGCTAGACTAACGGGCGTAAAAGCTTCCATCTCATATTCCTATCCACTTGGTGCTAAACATAATTCCCTTTAAATTCATGTTAAATCTTTACTTATGTTCATGTTCATGAAATAATGCCCAAGCACTCAAACCAACGTAGTATCATGATAGCTCATAGATTAATTAGGTGAGAATGACCTTTCAACCTTAGAATCATCAATATGTGAGTAAACCGTTCACATCATGTTCATAGATTTCATGAGAATATCCTTTCATTCAACACAACAAGATCATTATAGTCATAATTAATTAATTTATAATAATGTGTAAGGGTATAGGGGATAATGACCTTTCAATCAATACCACAATTACACCATAGTCATAGAATCTTCATTCTCAACATAAACCTTGAAGCACATGTATAATTCTCATTTTTATGTACAAATTCTCATTTTTATGTACAAATTCTCATTATTTACCCTTCAAGAATCATGAATAATATTTAACCCAACATGTAGAATCTCTACATTAGATATCGGTAATATCATAATTCAAGTAATCTAAACAAGACCCATTTACATGCTTCTAAAATCAATCAACCCACATTATGATCACAATTTTGCAATATAGGGAATCCATGGGTTCTTCGGGGAATTTCACCATAAATCAACCTTAAATCATCAATTCAATCATAACCCAACATAAATTAACCATGGAAAACGTTTTTAAAGAGAACCCATGTTATTCGAACAAAACCCTAACTTATGAGGAAATTGTAAGATTTGACATCAAGTTATGAAGTGGCTCTATAAGTTGAATATACCCATAGTTGAAAACTACCATAGCTTTATGAAGAATCTTCAAAGAATTTGATGAAACCCCTTGATTTCTTCAAGCCCAAGCTTCAATTTTATTCTACTTCTTCCTGGGTTTTTAAAGAGAGAAATATTTTGAGGAAGATGAACTTTTGATTTTGATTTGGGTCTTTGTGAAACTGATTTAGTTTGGGTGTTTATTGACTTAAAATACCTTATATGTTTATTGAAAAATAATATAAAATAGACCCACTTAATTGGACTTAAAAATTAAAATTACGAAATAGCCCCCTTCCACCCACGTGTGGACTGTCCATGCGCCTAAGACAAAGTCCACAAGGGGCTGCACGGGCAATGGACTGCTTCATGTGTCGTGGTCCCTCCCTTGGACTTGTGCCTTTGGCTTGTGAAGCTAAGGCATGGTCCACGTGGGCTCTTCACGGGCAGTGGACTTGTCCACGTGTCATGGTCCCTAACGTGAACTATGCCTCTTGCCCAAATGGCTAAGGCAAGCTTCACGATGGGTCTTCATAGGCAGTAAATTCCTTCACAGATTGTGGACCCTCGCGTAAACTAGCCTCTTCACCCAAATGGCAAAGGCAAAGTTCACGAGAGGTCTTCAAACGGCAGTGGTGTCCTCCACATTCCGTGAACCCACGTATGGACTTGACCCTTCTCCTAAACGGCTAAGGAATTTTTCCACGATGGTTGTCCAAGGATGGTGGAGGCTTTCACTCCTTGTGAAGCCTCATGTGTACATGCATCCTTGCCTATACAGCTAAGGCAAGGTTCCACGAGAGCTTCCAAGGGTGGTTGAGGCTTTCACGACCCTTGAACCCTCGCGTGAACCTACCTCCTTGCATGCACGGCTAAGGCCTTGTTTCACAAATGCTTCCAAGGGCAGTGAAGACCTTCACCAGTCATGAACCCTTCCTTGAACATTATAGTTAGCCAAATTTTTGGGGCATAATTTAGGGTCCTCCTCAAGGATGCTTGGTTGGTCCCTGGGGTGTCGTATCTTGACTTTTAGCCCCTAAAATCTTTATTCTTAGTATGTGGAGACCTTTTATAAATCAAAACAACACATTAAATTCTAAAACTCATACATAAGGCTCTAGTTTCAGCTATTAATTTTCTGGGTGTTACACAAGGTCATAAGGGAATGGTACACTCGTGAGGACCAAGTCTCTCCTCTAAACTTTAGAATGACAATGGAGCAGATCAAAAAAATATCATGAGAGAGACCAAAACAAGGGAAAGATGATAACTGAGCTTGATATTCTTGCAAAACTTTCATGGGTATTGGTACGAAGTCTCTTAATGTTGTGGGTTTTGGTGGAGTGAACCCTGAGGAAGCAAAATTTGAGGCACTATACAACGAGGAAGTTAACTTCCTAGCCAATCAAGGTGGAGGTTATCATGCTAACTACCTAAGACCGGGTTGAAAGAAGGGCTGGAACATAGATGAGGGATAGAGAGATCATGACAGAGATTGGTGTGATCATAACACCACTTCGAAGGAAAGAGAAGAGGATACGTATATGTATGTTCCTCCCCACGAGTGTCAAAATCCCAAGGAATCTGAAGATGTTCGCACGGAGATATGCTCTCACACATTCTCAAAAAAGTTGAGGGATCCGACAAAGTGTTAAAACAGATGAAGGAAGATGTTTCTACCCTTAATCAGACTATCATCTCTCGTTCCATCTCAATCAAGCTATTGGAGACCCAAATGGGTTAGATTTTTTCACATTTGAACCGAAAACAACAAGGGGGGTTGCCTAGTGATAGAATAACAAAAACCAAAAATGAAGATTGAATGGGTACTTGCGTCGTGCCACGACGTTAACTAAGGCGCTTCTTTGGAGGCAACCTAAGTTCTTAATGCTTTAAGTTTATTTTTGAATAACGGGTGTTGATTGTGTAGGTTGAAAAGTGGACTGTGTTTGAGAATATGCAGTTTGGCGAGTCAAGAGTTTAGTCGGCAACTCGCTGAAGATATAAGCGAGCCTAACTTGGACCGTTGTTGAACCCAGAAAAATCTGAAGTGGGAGTTTGTAAAACTCGGTGGGCCAATTGCTGAATTGGCGACCTGTCGAAAAGGTTGGCGAGCCTAAGTTTTTCCTCCATTTTGACCTCTATATTGACTGGAGGTATTTTAAAACTCGGCGAGGTAAGTTACCACTCGATACATCGCCGAGTGGTTCGGTGTGGTCAACTAATACCACCGAAAGGGCCACGAATTGAAAGGTTTTAAATTCCAAATGGTTCAAAATTTCAAAATCTTTCATATTCTCTCATTTCTAGACTCGTACACTCTCACCCGCACTTTAGATCTTCATTACTTTCCCATTTTTACTCGGATTTTTTGTGTGTTTGATATCGTGCTTGGATTTGGATTACTTTGCCGCGTAGCTTATCTAATTCTCTATTCGGTACTCGGGTTGATTTTCTGAACCCTGAACTTTCAAAGAGTGGTTGAAATAGAATTATTTCGTTAAATAGGTGTTGTTTTGTGTTGGGTCTGTGTGTAAATCTTGTTTAATATGCCGAATTGTCTGTATTGGTTTCGAAATTGTTCCTAAATTACTTAAAATGATGAATCCCCATGTTTAATGCTTTAAAATTGATTCTAAATTGTTGGGTTGCCGTTATTTTTTGTTGGGTCTAGTTTGTTGAAGTCTGAGTAACCCCAAATTGAGCCAAATGACGTAATTTTCTTAATGATGGAGTGGTTGACATCATTCTAAAGGGCAAAAGTCATCAAATGGCTAATTTTGGCCAAATCGGGGAAAGTCTGAGTACCCTAAAGGCATGGGTCCTATGGGTCTGAGTTAAATTTTGTAGTGTGTGTGTTTGATTTTGATTTCATAGGATGCGATCTTAATTTTGGGAAATGTGGTTGAAATTTGGTACGTTAGGCAGTTTGGGAGCTGGGTCGAGCTCGCCAAACGGTTCGGTGGTTCTCCAACGTCCCCCTTGGATAACCCATAATTTCTTAAATTGGTTGAGTTGAGTCTGTAACTTTAGGCACGAAGCCTGAGCTCGCTGAGTTCACTCGGTGACTCGTCGAAAAGTTCCTTTAATTGCCCATTCTGTGCTTCAAACCCTAAAACACTGACAAATTCGACGGGCTAGTATGAACTCACCTAGTAGTGTCGGCGATTCACTGAAGTTCCTTTAATATCGCCGACATACCTGTTTTTTGGAAATTTTCCATGCTGGTCCTTTCAGTGAGCCCGATCTGGCTCTCCTAAGTGACTCGCCGAGTCTTTCTGCAACTTGAATTCTCTAGTTTTCTTGAATGAATTCTAACATGTTTTTGATGTCTATTGCAGATATGGCTAGGAACAATTTGGATGAGAGTGGCATGCCGCCCCGCAAACGAGCATGGGGCATTGTAATAACTGAGGGAGCAGTTGTTTACACAAAAAAAGGGCAAGAAATCACTTCAAAAAGGAGGCAAAGGCAAAGGCAAAATGCCTGTAGCTAAGAGACTAGAGCACAACTCCGACAGTGATGGGCAATTTGTTGATTCTCAGGTATCACTCTCCAAGCCTGAGGATGACCAACCACTACGACCCGGCGAGCAAAAATTTATGCAAGGGTTCGTTAAGGTCTGTGTAGGATCCCAGAGTCTACCCCTTGCTGCTGATACACATCCAGCTCCAGCACAAATGGTGGTTCCAGCACCACCAGTTCAGGGTCCTCCTCCCTGGTTACTCAACCGGTTAAAGGCCGACGGAATGAGTACTATCCTAGAGGAGAAGAGATTGTCCACGGATAGTATAGTGGACATGTATCCTCTTCTGTGGGACACACTCAGGTTCCACAGGTTTGATTAATTCACCCGACCCCATGGCCTATACATTCCCACCTGGGTGAGAGAGTTCTACACTGCGTATGGTGACTTAGTACCCAGGGGAAAAAGAACGCTAGTGCCTTTAGACCGGTGGAGTTTATGATGGTACGTGAATGGATAATGAGAGGCAACAATGATGATATCAATGCTGCACTTGAGCATGACTACAAGATCATGATCATGGAACAGACTCTGGATGACCTTAAGGGCTGGCTAGCTCCCCTCATTTCTGACACCACCCCGACGTATATTTAGGTCGGAGCCCTAATTGAGAAGAAGGACTTGAATATAGCAGCTCGGTATTAGTTCGGGTTCATCAGTAGCTATATCATTCAATCGCAGAATAATTCCATCCTCCGCCACCCAAAGGTGGCCTGTATCGGATCGATCATAGCTAGGAAAAGGTAGAACCTGGGGCTGATTGTAGAGCAGGAGATATCCATGAGGGCCAAACAGCGCTAGACATCCCTTCCATTTCTTGGACTTATCACTGAGTTGTGTCGGTGGGCTGGTGTGCCTTTTGATGAGAAGAGAAATGTTGAGGTTACACCCACATCTTCTACCGACATCCAACGTATAGAGGTCGAACACACACGAGAGGATGCGGATAGGAGTAGAGAAGCTCTGGTTTATACATCCGCAGATGTTGATATTGAGTCTATACCTGCAGAGGCATCTTTGCCTACTCCTGCCTCCGGGAATTTAGGTACATCTACTTCCACTACCTTCCAGCCTCCTAGAGCTACTTTAGGTACCACTTCCTCGATGACTCTGATCACTCATGCCATTCTACTAAAGATGAGGCACCTAGACCATTCACCAAAATCTATCGGCGAGCAAGGGTTTTTCCGCCAAAAGTTACAGTGCAACAAGGTTTCAGGGATGTAGACAAAGGGCGAACAAGAAGCCTTTCTGCGAGTCACTGAGTGCTTTTGGCGACATCAGGCTGCTCGCTAAAAGTTATAGAATCATTCATCAACTGAAGCATGAAATTAAGGGCGAGATGGGGACATTAGACGAACCGCCGACTGGTTCGGGGAACTCGACCCAACTCGCCAAATGGCTCAACGTGCTTATTTTCCACCCAATTTCTCGAATTCAATCCCTCAACCCCCGAAAACAAAATCAAAGCATGCACTAGTACAATTAAGTTCAGACCCATAACACCCATCACCCCAGGATATTCAAATCTTTCCCAGTTTTGCCAAATTTGTCCATTTGATGACTTTTGCCCTTAAGAATGGAGTCACCCACTCTATCATTGTGCAATTTACATCATTTAGCACAAATACGGGCTACTCAGACTTCACCCTACAAATCTAACCAACATGCAAGCATACCGCACAATAATTAACTTAATTTAATACACAAATTTACGTGCATGTGACGATCAAAACAATACGGGCAAGATTGTCAAGTTTCAAAATAGGCATATTCAAAACAACTAAGATCATAGAGGTCCAACACACATCTCTAAGATAAGATCATTTGCAAATAATTAGAAATTGCGATAAAAATAAACACGGGATTCAAAAAACCAACCGTTTATGCCTAACAATATAAATTTGAGATACGAGGCGGCAAAGTTTTCCAACTCCGAGCACAAATCAACAACGAAAACTATTATGGAATGCAAGAATGTTGAAAATACTAACTTCGTGTGAGTTTGTGATATTTAAAAGCGAGGGATAGTGAAAAGTTTGAAACTTTAAAACCTTTGGCCATTAATAACCCTCCAATTCGCATCCCTTCGGCAATGTTAGTCGCACTCGCCAATCCACCTGGCTATCCGCCAAGTGGTCACTTACCCCGTTGACTTTTACAGGACCTTAAGTTACTTGGGGGTCCAAACGGTGGACAATATCGGGATCACCGAACTGTTCAGTGATTCACTGAATGGAACTTTTAGCTCACAAAAACAATTTCCACACACTCTCCACACTTTAACATGTACATTCAACACACAATTATTTCTAAAACAAAAATAAAGCAATAAAGGGTTTTGCGTTGCCTCCCAAACAACGCATTAGTTAACGTCGTGGTACGACGCGGGTTAACACCTTAATTTCACTTTTATTGTTTTGTTTCTAGTGATTGTAGAACCTTTGTAGTTGGATTTCAAGTCTTGAATGAACCTATTCTAGAGTGGAAGGGGGAAATTTCTATGTCGAGGGGTCATTAAGTGTTTTATATGAAAGCTAGAAGGATGATTTCGAAGAATTTCCTTTACCTCCTAGTTAGGGTGAGAGAATTAGATTGTTAAGTGTTGACCAACTCTAAGAAGCTAGTTTCTTTTCTAAGGTTTACCTTAGGTCGGGTTACTACAAACTCTAAGTTAATTTTTGGTGATGTCATTTTATTTGATTAATACCCCAGTGGCATGTAGGAGTTGATGATTATGGTATTTAGATAATACCTTGAGAATTTAAATTAGTAGAATCCTTCAAGGGTGGTGTTATACTTCACCATGGTTTAGAATCATCTCGTATGATGGATGTGAAAGCTTAGTGATAACTTGATCCGACCTGATAATTGAAAGAAGTGGTGGTTAGAAAGTTTGTTTAGGCTTTTTTCCCAAGCGGGAGATGGTGTGATTAGATAGAAAGGCCGTTGAGTGTTCTTGATATGTATTATTTGTGTTACTTGAGATTCTCACCTTGAATGGTGTAATGAGTTTGGGAAGTATCGTCCCCATTTTGTGGGCCTATATGAGATCTTAGACCGGCAATTTATAAAATAGAAAAACAGGGAATTGGCTTCCATGAAAGTGTTATGGAGTGATCTTTTAGTGAGTGTTTTAGTTGAGGGTGCTACTTGGGAGGCCGAGGACCATTAAATGTCCCGATATCCTCATCTTTATTCCTCATATTCCTCCTTTAGCTTAAGATGAAGAGTTCCTCATGGTCTGTTCTTTGTGTGAAGTCATGTGTGTTTTAGATGTTTTCGTGATTTCCTTAAGTTGTGCATGTTCATGAAAAACTTGTGTTTTTTCTCCATTGACGGCAATGACTCAAAAAAGCTTACATTCATATGGTCTGAAGCATGTGAAAAGAGCTTTCATAATTTGAAGGATAGACTTACTTCCGCTCATGTTTTGAATTTACCAAAAAGGACTTATGGTTTTGTTGTTTATTGTGATTCCTCGAGAATTGGGCTAGGATATGTGGTTATGCAAATATAGAGTCTGACAGTCAGGTTCCAGTTTCGTGGCTAGAGTTCATTGAGAAGATTTCGATCTTTGGTGATACATCATGCTTCAGTTTGTCCTTATTTTCAGTTTTGAACATGATGTTCGGGGTTCGCCCAAATATATTCATAGGTACTAGATGGCTATTAAGACAATATTAGAATTTCTTCTTTGCATTATAAAACTTTGATACATCAAAACTGTATTTTAAATCTCTTTTTTCTATTTCTTGTATGATGAAATATTAGTGGCCTGTATGGGGCCTCTCGAGGTCTGATACGCCATGTTACACCTAGGGGAAACCTTGGGTCATGATTCTAACACCTCAAAACTTAACATACCTGAACAATAGAAATATTGGTGAACCACGAAAGGGTCAAGTACCGTGAAAGGAACCATGGTCTGTCGACCTGCTCGTAGTTCACACCTACCTAGAAGTGGTGGACACCATAGCACTCCACACGCCATTAACCCCCACACGAGCCGTAGTATCGCTTTTTTAAAGGAGGCAAAACAACTAGAGCTGAGGCATCAAACCACAGAGCCTACCACGGGCAGTGGTCTTGATAATGGGCCATGGATGGGTCCGTCGTCTTGAGCCAACAAACCCCCATCCCCTAGTAAAGAGCCATGATGAGTCCACAATTTGGACTCATTTAGGGCTATATTTTAATAGATTTAGTGTCCTCAAATGCATATTTTGTCTCAATAACTGATGTAAACCCTTAAGTTTCAGGTATTTGGATTGAGGGACAAAGCTTGGACGCTATCAAGAAAAAAGGAACAAAGCGGTTGAATGAACGGATAAAATACTTCATGAGGATCGCCTAAACTATTAGGCGAGTCACCGAAAGGTCCTAAATCCTGCCGAATGTTTCAGTGTGCTGAACCCTGAAGGAGAAGGTCAAGTCTTCGATGAAAAGGAGTAGTCGGCGCATTGACGAACAGTTCTGCGAAGAAGCACTCTATCGCCCAATGTCTCAAAATGCAAGAATACTGAAGGCAAAAGCAGAAAGGCAATGAACCAGACCAAAGGGTGGATCGCAGAGTGTGTCGGCGATCTTGACTAACTACGCCGAGTGATCCTCCGTAGTCCAAATTTTCAAAAACTATAAATACTTGTTTAAATTGTTAGCTTAGTATCAGAATTTAGAGACAAATTTATTTTCGAGACTAAGAAAATGTCAGTTTTAGTTCTAAGAGTTTTTGGAGACATTGTGCTTGAACTTGAAGATTTTCAATTCCAAGAAATTGGAAGTGGGTCTCGAAGAATCTTTATCCTTGACGTGTTTAAAGATTTATTCATCATACCCACTTGATGGAAACACTTGTTGGTATCGATTTCTATCTCTTTTTCATGTCTAGATAACATCCCAATTGTTGGGGTGTGATTTTGTGAATATGGGTTAAATTTACTATTGGGTGTTGCTTATTGTTGGTATATTCGCTGTTTAAATGTGATTTCGTTTAGTAGTTGTGTTTGAACTTAATGAGATTGTAGATGTAAATCCGATTTCATCTTAGTATTTTTGGGTTGCTCGAGAGAGAGGTTATAAAACTAAGACTACTAAATCGATAGCTGGTGGCTATTGGGTCGTCGTGGGTTCAACATGAGAGAGTGAGTCCTAGGCCCTCTCCCATACTTTCAGCTCAAAAGAGTTAATAGGCTAAGACAGAGGCTGTGCTTAAATGCAGAAACTCGGTGTTGAAGAGAAACCGAGTTGATTCGGGGTAAGTTTCTCGAGAGAGAATTTAACCCCACTAATGTCTAGCCTAGTTACAAATATTCAGCGATGTACTATCAAAAGCATCTACCCGATAGTGTCTTTTATCCCATATTTCTATCACATCCCAAGAATCCCATCTCCCTATCTCATTTCCTTATATTTTTGTCATTTTTGTTGATTAGCTAATACAAACCCCTATTGCTAATTGACGCTTGCGCCACCCCTTAGATTTAGTATGTTTGTATTCGATAATGTTTTATAGCTATGATTGATTAGAGCTAAATTTTATTTTTCTATTAATTCTTGAACCAATCCCTATGGGAACGATCCCAACCCTTGGTTGGGTTATTTCACTACACGCGATCGTTGGCACTTGAACCGAAGAAGTGTCCTGATATGTGAAGTCAAAATGGTGCCGCTACCGGGGAGTAGTGTTATTTGAGAATTTGTAGTTAAGTAGGATTTTCATTCTTGTTAGTCGTAGTTTACTTAATTAATTTTTAGTTTTGTATTTTGTTTGTTTGAGCTTTGAAACAGAGGAGGTGAGTATGTCAAGCAGTACTCGTGAGCAAATGGAGTTTGCTCCATTAGAAGTAATGATTTTCAGGGATCGCATTCTAACCTTCAAACAATTGGAAGGTAAACGAATTGGCTCACAGAATCCAACCAAAGGAATCTCACCTCCCACGAGCACCATGAAGACTCGTTGTGGTGCCCATTAAGGTCTAGGTAGTGGGCTCTCCAAGGCTGCCTCCCCCCACAAGTCACTTGATGGCTCGTGGAGCTTGGCATGTGGGAGGTGGATTTTAAGGTGGCAATGCATGATACTGGTCAAGGACCACAGTGAGGAGTCCCTAATGTAATGAATGTTAAGTACTCTGTGGGGAATAATGCTAAGCACCGAGTGGATATGGCTTGAGATGGGTGCTCATTCGTGAGTTGAGGTGGGGTATCTAGTAGCAATCACTTGAGATGCATGCCCATCCGTGAGTTGAGGTGGGTTATCAAGTAGCAATCTCCCTATACCATAAACTATGTGCCTACTTAGGTCTAACTAGTGGATCCACTTAAGCTAAAAATAATGGTCCTACCTTAGGCAAGTAGGAATCCCTTATCCGGTGAGGGTGACACCGGGATTTCATGAATTGCTCTCATGGTCTATGTCGGTTAAGGCTTAAAAAGAAGGTTAATGAAGTATGGCTTCTCAAGAATGCACTACTTACTGTGGGTGGTAGTATGGAATACCATCCATGCATTGCACAAGTAGGCTTTGAGAGAGGTTATGGTGTGTTCCTTTATCATGTTAAATGCAATGAATGGGCTCTTATGATGATATAATGAGAATGTTGGTGTAATGTTTAATGAATGAAGGTTCTCTAAATGAAGCTAATGAAGAATGTTGACCTACATGCTTAAATGTAATAATGCATACTATACTTGGATTGTATTATGAGTTACTTCCTTGTCATGACTTATTGAGTATCAATGTTCCTTGTCCATGGTGGCTTCAAATGAGTAGTTAGTGTGACTAGTAATATGGGATGCTACTCATACATTGCACAAATATGACTTAGGAGTGCCCTAGGTGATGGTCCTAATGTGATGATACGATTTATGAAATGTTTATGTCTCTTATGCATGAATATTGTGTAAAGATGGAAAGGATAAATGGTAAGGTCACTTTTGGTGGCCTTAATGTGGTTCATAGTGTGGATGGTGGTATGGGACACTATTCATACATTGCACAAGGTATAGGTTGGGGTTACATATGGTGAAAGTATAATATGAGGAAATGGCTTATATGTGATTATGTTCTAATGTGATGAAAAAACTTATATGGTTGATTATGTTCTAATGTGAAGAAATGACTTGTATGTTGGTTATGGTTGTATATTATGCCTCTTATACTCATGTTGTATGAAGGTTTTCTCAAATTGGCATAAAGCATGACTTTCAAATAAAATGTATGTTTTAAGCATGTTTTTGCATGGCTATCATACTTGTTACATAATTGTGATAACCCATATTTATCCTTTTTACCAATGCGTAGGGTTTGGAGATTTGATGTTCTATAGTTGAAGAATAGGTTTCTAAGGTGCAAGGAGAATGAAGATTTGGTGAGTCCTCATAGTTTCGAGGATAAACCCACCTTGTTCCCTTATGTCTTTTATTATTATGTTTACAGCTTTTGTATGGGCTGCGTCCCAAAGTTTTAACTGTTATGGTCCTAGATGGTTTGAGACAATGTATAGAAAAAACTTCCACTGGCTTTTTATGAAAAATGACTTCGATTATAAATTCAAAATTTTAATTCCGTGCCATTTTCCTTATATCAAATGTTATCAATACTATGGGGATTGTATGCGACTTTTTGGTGTGTTGTACGCCGTATCACTTCCGGGGTATAGGCTCGGGTCGTGACAACAGTATGTTTGTTAGCATAGTTAGTAGTTGCACAACGCTAGCCAGTTGCGCCAGATGTTGCCAGACCTTCTGAAGGGCCCGAAAGTTTGAGAGTTTGTGAATTTCTTGCCTTGAATCCTGTATAGTTTATAGGGACAAATTGCAGAGAGGACCCTCAGCACTTTGTTGATCAACTTCATAGGATCTTCAGAGTCATGCATGCCTCAGCGACTGAGTTAGTTGAATTCGCAGCATTTTGATTGCGCGATGTTGTGGTATTGTGGTACGAAAGATGGGAGACATCTAGGGAAAAAATTCAGCTCTACCCACTTGGTATATCTTTAAAGGATCTTTCAGAGATATATATTTGTGTCACGACCCGAGTCTACACCCAGAAGCGACACGGCGTACTCGACCCCAAAGGGGTCTCATACAAGCGTCATAGCATTCTTGAACATAAGAACATAGGAAAATAGAGAAGAGTTATAACTTTCCTTTATAATCGAAGACATTTTTCATTAAAAAGTAAGCCGAAGACTTTCTAGACTGTATATACTATGTCTCAAACCATCTAATACTTTGAATACAACATTGGGACTTATCCCATAAAGCTTTAACAAAAACTAAAAGATAAAGTGGGTTTTGTCCTCGAAACTATGAGGACTCACCAAGTCTCCATCTTCAATCACCTTAGAAACCTATTCCTCAAGCATAGAACAACAATACCTCCAAAACCTACAGTTGTAGTAAAACATGAAGAAAAATGGGGTTAGCACAATTAAGTACTAAGTATGGAAGCCATGCAAAAACATGCGTAAAACAGACATATATTTGAGAGTCATGCTTTTTATGCCATTTGGTAAAATCTCAAGAACACAAGTATAAGAGGCATAATATTCAAACATAACCAACATGCAAGTCATTTATTAACATTAGAATATAAACATCATATAAACCATTACCTTCACATCAAACCTTCACCTCAAGTAACCCTCATGCTATACCTTGTGCAATGTATGGATAGCGTCCCATACCACCATCCACACCAAGGTACCACATTAAGGTCATCAAAAGTGAACTTACCATTCAATCTTTCCATCTTCAATAATACTCATACACAAGAGACCTAAACCTTTAACAAGTTATTTCATCACATAAGGACCATCACCTAAGACAACCGCTAAGTAATACTTCTGCAATGTGCAAGTATCATCCCATACTACTACTCACACTAAGTACTCCTTTAAAGTCACCATAGGCAAGACACATTTATATACAACAAGTCATGACAAGGAAGTAACGCAATACAATCCAAGTGTAGCATGCATCATTTACATTTAAACATATATAAGAGTCAACATTTATCAATATGTTCATTTAGAGGACTTTCACACATTAGTCATTAAGACTTAGAAAACTCACTATGACCCTCTCAAAGCCTACTTGTGCAATGCATAGATGGCAGCCCATACTACCACCCACACTTCATAGAACACATCAAGAAACCATAATACACATCTCACATGATGGGAATAAGCATTAACCGACATAGACCATGAGAGCTAAGTCATGCAATCTGGTGTCGTGTAACCCCACACCGTAAAATGAGGTCAACTTTCCTAAGGATGACCGATAATATTAGCTTGGAAGAAATTCCACTAGCGAATATGCTATGTGGGCACATAATTATGGGATATGAAGATGTTCATTAGAACCGTAGCCTAACATTGGGAGAGTTTCCATCTTACCATATCCACTCGGTGCTGAGCGTCCATTCCCATAGAGTATTTCAATCACATTACATCATTGTACTTGAGAGGGATACCAACACTAGGTCTACCGACTCAAAGTACATTACACAAGAAAGGGCCACCATCACTAGGTCTACCGACTTAATGTACATTAAGGGTAGCTCATTGACTTCCCAATAAGGGTTCAATCATCATTGGGTATACCGATAAAAGGTCATCATTTCACACATGAAAAGGCTACCAATACTAGGTCTACCGATACAAGGTTTATCATCACATTAGTTTCTAGACTCATCATAAAGGGCTACCAAAACTAGGTCTACCGGTTCATGTTATAGCCTAGAATACTTCATCATTCATATATTCATGAAAGGCTACCAATATTAGGTCTACCAATTAGAAATCATCAACACATGCATTAGTCATTTATGAAAATAATGCCATAGGCATATCGATTCATATACATCAAGTAAAAACACATTCATTACACAAGAGAGGATACCTAAGCCTACCAACTTAAGATTCAACAGTACTTTCATTCATTCAAGAAGAGGGTGCCTAAGCCTACCAATTCAATATACTTCATTTATGATCACATTCATCAATATAAGAAAAGGATGCCTTAGCCTACCAATTCAAGATACACATTCACTTTTACATTCATTCATACAAGAATATGATGCACAAGCCTACAAATTCAAGATATACAACATTATATTATAGAAAACTTTACATTCCATCATCCACATTCATGAGTGTTAAGTTAGAATATGCTTTCAATCACAAAACATTTACATTTTATACTAGATTATCATTCTATCATTGAAATCACATGCATATCCTTCACATTACACATAGTAATTAAACACCTACACCTTTCAAGTGGATCAATACAATAAGGGAAGAGTAATAGCATAATTTCAACATTTTATATCCATATAAACATTAACAATTCACATTCCATCATAATCAATCAAATCCCAATCTCAAATCACAACTTAGGAATTTAGGGGAAAACACGAGTTCTAGGAAGAATTCACCTTAAGTCATCTTTAAATCCACAATTCATTCACAATTCAATGCTATAATGCCTTTAGAAATTGTTTTGAATCGAACCCATGCATAGATTGAAATCTAAGGTTTTTGGATAAACTTTGACATTTGAAATGACTTTTCAAATTGGCTCCTTGAAAGATAATAAGTCAAGGATGAAGACCACCATACCTTTTGAAGAAAAAATCCATGAAAATCCTTTGAAATACTTGAAGTCTTAACCTTGGAAGCTTGAAGTCTTCACCTCCAATGGAGGTTTCTAGAGAGAGAACTTTTGGAGGGGAGGGAAGGTTTTGATTTTGGGTTTTGAATTAATGAGATGAAAAATAGAGTTTAATGCTTTTAATACTCTTAAAATACTTTTATAAAACCAAAATAACCGTCCAAACATTTAACTAAACATTTAAAGAATTTACCAAACTAACCTTACAATGGCCGAACCCACACAACTTTTACAGGACCAAACAACGGATCCCCATCTACGGACCATGGATGGGGTCACGGGCCAAGCTGTTGAAGCATGGTTCGTGTCTGCAACATGGTTTGGGGGCCATTGACATACGGAAGCCATCCACGGGGTGTGGATGGACCTATTAGGCATGGTCCCATTATATAGGTCACCAAATCTTGGGCAACTTGTTGGTTTCAAGGGGTCTTGGGGGTTAGGCTTTACGGTCCTCCTCAAGGACTCCTAGGGTAGTCCATGAGGATTCGTACCATGACGTTTAACCCCTAAACCCCTCAACCATGACTCGGGACAACATCAAACCACCTAAAACCTCATGACAAACTCACACACTCACTGTTAGGCTCTAGTTTCACTTATTCATTTTACGGGTCGTTACAATTTGCCTCGAGAGATTAGGTATGTCCGGGTGGACCAATTTTTGAACCTCCTACAAGGCAGCATGAGTATTTGAGAGTACGGGCTATGATTTTATTCATTGGCTATATATGCACCAGCGTTTGTTGATACAATACATGACAGCGTGCGTAGATTTATGGGAGGGCTTGACTCAGACTATATCGATGCTTGTTATACCCCTACACTAAATGATAATATGGATATCTCACAAATTTAGGCCTTTGCACAAGGCATGGAGGATCTCCAATATCTACAGTATATGACTGAGAGGGTCGAGAGAGAGACACAAGAGGGCTAGGCCCACTGGTTGACAAGGAGATTTTTAGTGTGGTCCCAGACCTCGATATTCTATTAAACCACTTAGACCTCCACCACAACAATTATAGGGTAGTATATTTTATCGTCAAGGACAATCAGGCCAAGGTAAGGGGTCACGAGCATCAGACTCTCAATAGTAAATGAGTTCAGGCCAGGCTAGGACAACCCTACTGTGTTGCACTACTTGTCGTAGGATGCATTTCGGGAGGTGCAGGCAAGGTTCCACAAGTTCTTATTCTTGTGGACAAGAGGGGCATGGGTGGAGGAACTCCCCGACCATAGGTCGGGGTGGTATAGGTTAGTCGACGAGGTCAGTATAAGGTTCCTCTTCATAAGCACAGGCTTCAAAGCATAGACCCCAGACTTCAGCAGGTAGTGGTGTCCAGAATCGTACATATTCATTATCCGGCCGACAAGACTCAGAGTCATCTCCAGATGTTGTGACAAGTACATTGATTGTTTGCTCCCATTTTATTTATGCTTTGATAGATCATGCATCTACTATGTCTTATGTTACTACATTTATTGCGGGGAAGTTATGTATAGTAACAAGTACATAACCCATATCTATCCCTCCTTATAGAATGGCTCTTGTTTAGCTAAAGGAGTTGAAAGATCAGCTGAAAGACATGCTGGATAAAGGCTTTATCAAGCTTAGTGCTTCACCATGGGGTGCGACACTGTTATTCGTAAGGAAGAAATATGGCTTACTACGAATGTGTATCGATTACCGAAAGCTGAATAAGGCGACTATAAAGAATAGATATCCCCTTTAAGGATTGATGACTTGTTTTATCAACTACAAGGTGATAAGTACTTCTGAAGGATTGATTAGAGATCAGGGTACCCTCGGGTACGAGTTCGGGAGAAAGATATTCCGAAGACAACTTTTAGGACTAGATATGGTCGTTTTGAGTTTTTTGTTATGCCTTTTCGATTGACGAATGCCCCAGTAGTGTTTATGGACCTGATGAATAGCATATTCATACCGTATCTAGATACATTTGTGATTGTATTTATTGCTGATATTTTGGTCTATTCACTATAAAAAGTTGAGCATGCAGACCATTCGCGAGTAGTCCTTCAGGTTCTTCTAAAGTAGGAACTTTACGCAAAGTTTTCTAAATGGTAGTTCTGGTTGAGTTCTGTGGCTTTCCTAGGCCATATTTAATCAGATAAGGGCATTACAGTTGATACACAAAAGACTGAGGCCGTAAAGACTTGGCCCAGACCCATGGCTTCGACTGAGGTTTATAGTTTCTTAGGATTAGCTAGGTTCTATAGACAGTGTATATAGGGGTTTTATTCACTTTCAGTACCATTAACGAAGTTGACTAAAAAAACAGCTAAGTTTAAGTTCACTGATGCTTGCGAGCATAGTTTCCAGGGGCTGAAGGATAGGTTGACATCTTCACCAGTTCTAGCATTACCAGAGGGTTTCGATGGCTATGCGGTGTACTGTGATGCTTCTGGTGTTGGGTTGGGATGTGCTATAATGCAACATGGTAAGGTTATCACATATGCTTCATGGCAGTTGAAGAAGCATGACAAGAACTATCCGACCCACGATTTAGAGTTGGCTGCAGTCGTGCATGCATTAAAGATCTGGAGACACTATTTGTATGGCATTCATGTTGACATCTTCATAGATCATTAAAGCCTTTAATATATATTTAGACAGAAGGAGTTAAATCTGTGATAGCGTCAATGATTTGATTGTTGAAAGACTACGACGTGGATATTTTATATCATCAAAAAAAGGGGAATGTGGTAGCCGATTCCCTCAGTCGAAGATCTATGGGTAGTTTATCCTATTTAGGTGTTGAGAAGCATGAACTAGCATGAGAGCTTTATCAGTTAGCTAGCATGGGAGTCAGATTGTTATAGGCAGACGATAGTAGGGTCACAATTCAGGACACAGTCATATCATCTCTAGTTGTAGAGGTAAAAGTACGACAACATGAGCATCCTAGCTTAGAGAACTTAGAGCCAAGGCTCAAAATCAACAGTCTTTAGCATTTGATATAGCAGTAGATGGAGTCCTCAGATATAGATGTTGATTGTGTGTTCTGGATGTTGCGGGGCTTCGATATCAGATTATGGAACAGGCACATCATTCACGTTATTATATTCACCCTGGTTCGATGAACATGTACCATTATTTTAAGGAGATCTATTGGTGGCACGGGATGAAGAAGGACGTTGCTAAGTTTGTGGCACAGTGTCCTAACTGCCAACAGGTGAAGGTAAAGCACCAAAAGCCCGCTGGGCTTGTTCGGGAGATAACAATTCCTTTGTCGAAGTGGGAAGCAATTAATATGGATTTTATTACAGGGTTACCTCGATCGCATCATAAATTTGAATCTATTTAGGTAATTGTTGACAGACCAACAAAACCAGCCCACTTCTTACCAGTTAGGGCTACTTTTACAGCTGAAGACTACAAATTGCTCTAGTTTACATAGATTGGGAGGCTACACTGTGTACCAGTATTTGTTATCTTTGATAGAAGAGCACAATTTACCGCCAACTTATAGAAGTTCTTCCAGAAAGGAGTGGGGACACAAGTTAATCTTAGTCCAATCTTTTACCCTCGTATAGATGGCCAGGCTAAGCGCATAATTTTGAAACTCGAGGATATGTTACGGGAGTGCGCGCTAGACTTCAAGGGAAGTTGGGATGACCATTTGCCTTTTATTGATTTCGCATACAATAGTAATTATGATTCCAGCATCGGGGTAGCACCTTATGAGGATTTGTATGGGAGAAAATGTAGATAACCCATTGGATGGTTCGAGGTAGGTGAGTCAGAGTTGATTGGACCCAACTTAGTACATCAGACAATGTAGCAAGTTAAGCTCATTGAGAGAGGTTACTAAAAGCTCAAATTTGACAGAAGTCATACTTAGATCTGCGACGAACAGACTTAGAGTTTTATGTCGATTAATGGGTATTCTTAAAAGTATCGCCTAAGAAAGATGTTATGAGATTTGGACAAAAGGCAAGCTTAGTCCAAGATTCCTACGCCCCGTAGGTCCATGCACACCCCGTGGATGTCCTCCGTAGGTCAAGACCCCCAAAACCAAGCTGATAAACCAAACCACTACTCAACAATATGGAGCGTGGACCCACCCACGGTCCGTAGGTGGTGGTTCATGGATTGCAACTGTGTTGTTGTCTTGGACTCGGCCAAGGTGAGGGTTATTTGGTAAATTCATTTTAAGTTTAGTTAAGTTGGGGGACGGTTACTATGGGTTATTTAAACTATTTTAAGGTTTTTTAACGTATTAAACTCTTTGAAGAAGTGAAGTTTCGTAAGCATCTAGTAGTGTCTCATTCATAAATGTGGCGCGCTTCACACTAATGAAGAAGACCCTACTTGACGTGGGTTTGAGACATCCAATAACCATTCTAAACCTTGGGCTCTGATACCAAGTTTGTCACGACCCAGAGCTACCCCCTAGATGTAACAAGGCGTACAAGATTCTGAGAAGTCTCATACAAGCCCTTTATCATACCATCACATGAGAAAATAGAAAATGATGTCCAAATTAAAACATTTTCCAATAATATCAAATTTTCATAAAATGAATTTAAAGTCTTTAACATTGTCTCAAACCATCTAATACTTGAAAGACTTAGGGACGCAGCCAAAAAAAGTACTAAGCATAAAAGAAAATACATAAAGGAAAGGTGATCAAATTCTCGATGCTATGAGGACTCACCAAATCTTCACTTGCTTGCTCTACTAAGATCCTAGCCACGAGGATAGAACTCAATATCGTTGGACCCTACATTTGATAAGAACATAGGCAAGAGTATGCGTTAGTACATAAATAAACTAATTATGATTGCTAGCATAAATCATCAACATAATCATAGCATAGGCATTAGTCGACATAAGACATATACCATAAGCATAAAAGGCAACAACTTAAGTCATAATTATATTCAATGCACATAAATCAACATATGATCAGAGGAACACTTCTAAAGTAACCTCATCTTGTTATTACTTAGTCCATAGGTCATCCACGTCTATTCATACATGTCAAAGAAAGAAACTCAATCAACAATCCAAGATAAGCTATCATCATACAATCAATCTCATATAGAAACATAATTACAATACTTCCTTGAAGTAATCTTGCCTCATCATAACTATGCTACTTGATTAGGGATTAGTCCCTCATACTCACACTAGTCATGGAAGAGTACTTCTTTACTAGTCCAAGACAAATCATTACTCATGAATGGTTATGATTTACCAATTCAAGGCTACCAAGGAAAAACACCTTAATATGCTAGACCAAGCTATCATGGAAAGCATACTCTTGTGCAAGTCCAAGTTAATCAAGGAAGGGTACTATTTCTCCATCCAAGCTATCATCTTTATAATATAATCACATTATTCATATTTACTTTTAAGGACATGGGGATTCACGTGTCTATTCCTATCCTAAAGGCTAACAGGTATTCACCTCTTTCCTTACTTGCATAGTCATATGTATTCGCCTCCATGAACATGTAAGGGAATCATAGGTATTCACCTCCATGCCCCACATTATATGATATAGGCATTCGACTCCACATCATTTTATAAGGATCATAGATACTCTCCTCCATTTTCTACATGACATGATATAGGTATTCACCTCCACGCCATTTTATAACGACGATCGTAGGTACTCACCTCCATGTCCTACATAAAGGAAAATGTATATTAGCCTCTTGATTTGATCTAGAAGTTATACGTTAGGGGTAGTCACCTCACATTAATCATTTCATGGCATGTGAAATCACCTCATGTGTTCTAACTTAGGAATAGGGGAAATAACCTCACATACTTCTCACGTGAAGGTTTTGGGGAATAACCTCAAGTCTTATCATATTTCATAGTACTTTGACTTAGATTCATTTTAGGTGAGAAAGTTTTTCAACCTATAATCATTCTTTGTGAGAAAACCTTTACATTACACATATATACATATATAAGAGTAAATCATGTGGGTAAACCTTCCACAACAATTCTATTTACAATTCAACAATCATCCTATAGCCTTTCTCTCAAAGCCTTGCTAGACATAATTCAACATGAAGGCTTTACTCTAAAAGCCCTAATCATCATAACTGATCATCTATGCCTTCATCTCAAGACAACTCTATCCTCAAAGCATACAAGTAATAGTTCATCTTATGTATTTTGATTTTAATCAATTCATGTCTATATGGTTTACTGTTAAGCATTTAATATCTACATGCTCTAATCTCAAGCAAACTATAGTGTAATTCATCAATCCTAGAAGATCACATCTAAGCCCTCAATTTCCTTTTTCATGGCATAAAACCTAATTATGTCAAATTCACCTTAGAATCTTTGGTTAAGCATGGATACCTGTATAATCATACTATAACATGCAATTCTATCATAAACAAGCATATAAATCATAATCCACTCTATTGGATTACAACCCATAACAATAGAAGAAACTCTTATTAGACTTTGGGAATTCATCTTCAAAATTAAGGAAAACATGGGACTCCATGGATGAAAGGAATTCATGGATGAATAACCCATCATACCTTGATTACAAAGCGTACCAAGCTTGGATGAATGTAAACTTAACTAGACCTAGCTTGAATCTTCTTCTTCCTCTTCTTCTTCTTCTTCCTCTTCCTCTTCTTTTTCCTCTTCCTCTTCTTCTTCTTCCTCTTATTCGTATTCCTCTTTTTATTCTTCTTCTTCCTCTTATTCGTATTCCTCTTTTTATTCTTCTTCTTCCTCTTTCTCTCCTCTTCCTCTTCTTCCTCCTCTTCCTCCTCTTCCTCCTCTTCCTCGTCTTCCTCTTCTTCCTCCTCTTCTTCCTCCTCTTCCTCTTCTTCTTCCTCCTCTTCCTCTTCCTCCTCCTCCTCCTCCTCCTTCTCTTCTTCTTCTTCTTCTTCTTCTTCTTCTTCTTCTTCTTCTTCTTCTTCTTCTTCTAGAAAAATAATATATGGGATAGGACTTTGGGATTTCTTTGGGGTTTTGAAATAATGACTTAGGATACCTTAGTTTAGTGGTCTAAAATACTTATATAGGTGGTTTAGGTCTAATTAAATATGTAAAGGAACCTTGTACCCCTTAATTAGTCAACCAATCACCACTTACAAGAGACCACGTCAACGGGGTGTGGATGGACCTATCCATCCTTGTCAATCATAGTTCGTTGTTCGAGAATCTGAGATTCAGACCAAGTACATAAGGAGCCTAATGATGGGACGTGGACCCATCGATGGGGTGTGGGTCATGGCCATGGTGACTTTCTTAGGAAGTTTTCCAAAGATGTCCATCTACGGACCGACCTACCAAGCGTGAATCCAACCATGGACCGTGATATGCCCTCGTGGATGACACCTGGAAGTTCTGAAATTTTCTATGTTTCCCCCATACACAAACTGGGCGTTACACTCATGAGGACCCTCATGATCATATTTGGATCTTCGTGGACCATTATATTTCAAAAACATCATAGAAGAATCAGTCCGGCTCAGGTTGTTTCCTTTCTCATTGATGGGTGAAGTGACCAAATAGTTAGTTGATCTACCAAGGGATTCGATCACGTCATTGGAAAACTGACCGAGGAATTCTTCATAAAAAATTTCCCACTTTCAATGATGATGGCATTGAGGGATATTATTTATGGCTTCAAACGTTTAGAGTGTTATCCTATCCATGATAAATGGCTGAGATTTCAGAAACAATTACTTCAATGCCCAACTCACGGACTTCGTAACAACGTGTAGGTACAAAACTTCTACCGGAGTCTAGACTCAGTTAAAAAATAAGTGGCTGATCAACTTGTCCAAGGAGGTATTATGCAACAACCTTTTAAGATATTGTCAACTCTCTTTAATGGGATGATGAATATAAACCGAGCTTGGTATACTCAGAAAGATTAGGTGTCTCCTTTGAATTTTAGAATGACAAAGGAGAAAATACAAAAAGACAAAGAGCAAGAGCAAAACATGGCCAAAATGATCACCTAATTGGATCTTCTGTCAAAATATTTAATGGGTAGTGGTACTAAAATTGTGAATGTTATTTGTGTTAGTGGGGTGAACCCTGATGATGTACACTTTTAGGCTCTATATAATGACGAATTTAGTTTTCTTGCAAATTAAGGAAGAGGTTTCCGTCCGAACTATCCAAGGTCGGGCGGGAATCAAGGTTAGAATAGAGAGCGTGATGATGGTTGGAGAGAACCTGATAGGTTATGGCGTGATCGTGGGACTAACTCGAAGGAATGTGATGGTGACAAGGAAATATATGTTCCTCGTCATGATTGTCAAAAGCCAAAGGAACCAAGGGCTGACCTAGAAAACTTTCGCACTAAAGATATGCTTGCACACATTCTCAATAAAGTGAAAGGGTCGGACATGGTGCTTTAAGAAATATAAGAGGAGGTCTCCACACTAAACCAGATAGTTCCCTATCACTCAGTGTCCATTAAACAACTGGAAAGGTAAATGGGTAAAATATTATCTCATTTGAACCCAAGGCAAAAAGGCGGTCTACCATGTGATACCTTGGCTAACCCAAAAAATGAACCTTAAAAGGGTATCCATGTCATTCCACTATGTTAAAGAAGGCACTTCTTGGGAGGCAAGCCAAGTGTTTAAGCTTTTATTATTGTTGTTTGAATAACGGGTGATGAATTTGCAGGTTGACTGTTGAAATTTTGGGAAAAGCAGAAGTAGGAGAGCCCAAGGATAAGTCACTGACTCGTCGTACAGGTCGGCAAGCCCGATTTGAATCGCCGTTTGAACCACCTAGTTAGCTAAAGGTTCTGTAAAACTTGGCGGGCAAAAGTACAATTTGGCGCATCGCCGAATGGGTCGGCGACGTAAGTGACCTCGCTGATCAGTGAGCGAACTGAAAGGTCACAAAGAGGCTGAACCATTTTTAAATTTAAAACCTCCTTCATTTCATACTTTTTGACTTCTATACTTTCACAATCGCCTATTTTAATAATTTCGTACTAGTTTTTGTAGTGGGACCAATTATTCGGAGAGGATTTTAGGATACTTGGCTATCCTAGCACTTAAATATTGTGCCTCTAAGGTTGGTTACCCGAACCGTTACATAACATTTTGGTAAACTCAATGCGTGATCATTGCCTGGTTGCTTTTATTGTGTATTGTTGCTTTATTGAATGTGTATTGATAACGAATATATGTATCTTGTTTCATTTTGTGATATTTAGGCATAAATTTCAAAATTCCACATTTTAGCGTTATAAATTTTATTGGTCGTGTTGATTTTGTGTTGGGTCTAGTATGGGTGAATTCTGAGTAACCCCAAATAGTGCCGATTGTCGGATTTTGCCCAATCATAGAGCGATTGATGTCATTCTTAAGGGCAAAAAATGTCAATTGGCCAATTTTTTCCAAATCAGGTGAAGTTTTAGTATTTGGAGGCCATGAGTAGTATGGGTCTACGATCAATCTCATATAATAATGGTTTAATTTTATCTTTGTGGGCTGCCAGTGTGAAATTGAAGGTCGGGGTAAAAATCTATCAGGTAGAACTATTTGACGAGTTGGGTCGAGCTCTAAAAGTTGTTCGGCAGTTCATCTAAATACCCATTGATCGCCTTTTATTCTTCATTTTTGTTTTTTTATGTTCTTTAACATTCCGCGATATGCCTGATCTCGTCGAGTACACTTGGCGATTCACCGAATGTCCCTTCCTATCGTCGTTCTACGCCCTAATTTTCTAAAAAAAATTGTAACTTTCGGTGAGCTACTTCTAGTTCGACAAATGGTGTCGATGATTTGCAAAAAGGCCCTGGACATCGCCAACATGTGCTGAGTTTGGCTAATTTGTTATGTAATATTTGGCAAGCCTGGCTTGGCTCGCTGAATGGGTTCGGCGACTTGCCGAACTATATGCCTAGTTATCCTATGCACTTTCTAACTTTGACTTTTTTTTTGAATTGCATCCTACGTATGTGATTGTATTTTGCATAAATGAATAGACCAAAGGCCACTAAAAGATATCAACTACCCCAAAAGAGGTCAAGAGGGATTGTGATTAATGAGGGGGCTGCACCATCAAGGAACGCACCGGCAAAACTTCCTAAATCTAGAGGAAAGGAAAAGGCAAAGGGCTTGAAGTGCCAACACCGTAAATTGAGAGTTGAGATAGTGAGGGCATCAATGCCATGCACCTCACCAATTCTGAGAGTGAGGGTAAGTCAGGAAACAGTTCTCTGGACTCCGCTTATGATCCGGAAAATGACCAACCTCTGTAAGCTAGGAGAGTGGAGCTACGCTGTAAGGTGATGAATGATCCATCTCGAATCTCGATACATCCTAGACCTCAAGCTAAGGTAGCATTGAAGGATCCCCAACCAGCTCAGGTTCCACATCCTGGTCACAAAATAGATTAATCATCGAGGGTTTGAGGACCATTCTTTAAGAAAAGAGGTTGTCTACTGACGGTGTGGTGGACCGATACTTAGAGGTGTGGAACACATTAAAGTTCCACAAGTTCAAAATTTTCACAAAGCCCCGAGACCCTACATCCCTACTTGGGTCTGGGAGTTCTACTCAAAATATGAGGAGCTGGTGCCTAAAGGATAGAAAAATGTGAGCGCATTTAAATGTGTTGATCATGTGGTGGTACAGAGCCGAAAGTCCAAGTGTAGCAGCTCAGATATCAATGAGACACTCAGGTGTAAAGTGTACTTCATGCACAATTACGTTCACAAAATCTATAAGATGACCCTTGAGGATTTAAATGGTTAGCTAGACACTATGATTTCTGATGGGACACTGAGGTTGATTGAGGCCGGTGTTCTGACTGAGAAGAAATACCTAAATGGGGCTGCAAGATATTAGTTTGGGTTTATTAGCAACACTATTATGTCATCTTAGAATAAGTTGATCCTCAGACATCCGAAGGCGGCCTCTTTGGGTTGCACCATGGATCAGGAGAAACTAAATATAAGTCTGATCATAGAGTAGGAGATGGCCATGAAAGGCCAACCAGAGTTAGACTTCTCTTCCCTTTTCGGTGCTGATTACTAAGCTGCGCAGGTGGGCTCATTTTCCTATGAATGAGAAAACATATGTGGAAGTGACTCCTACTTCTTCTACTAAAATCCAATGGATCGAGATCGAGTATATAAGCGATGAGGTTGATCAGAGGAGAGCTCCACCGATGGGTACTTCCCTGGTAGTCGATGGTAATATGTTGCCGAATAACACAATACTTCCCCCTCAGGCTAGTGAACCTACAGGTACCTATGGCCCCTCTACTTGTACACCTCCTGGTTAATCTATTGTTCTCCATTCTACATTTGTTGTTGTTGTTGATGCTTCTCCCCGTCAGCCTATCATCCAGGCCATACTATATGAGATGGGCCATCTATGATGCAATCCAGATTGCCTCAAAACCATCCACTCAGAATATCAGCGCATTGATAAATAATTCGAAAGGATGAAGGCTCTTAGGGTTGAGATGAACTCAACAAGGGGATTCTAATCATTGTGTAGTAACAAATGCGCTTTGAAGGAGCTCCCAGTTGAGCAATATCATGTGTGGATGATAGATTTGAGTGTGGAAGGTCTAAAGAAGCTAGGAGGAGCAAGTGCAGATGTTGTTCCATTCAGCGAGCTAACCTCCACTTTGGCGACTCACCAAAATAACTTGGCGAGGGTTCTAACATTGCCTAAGGTCCCTAGGAGATACAAAGGGAGGCTTCTCAATCGGTGAGCTAAAGACCAATCAACGCATCATCAAGTGGATTGGGAGATGGCCCCCATACCGCCCAAAGTTGCAGGAGTGGCTGAAAGTAGGAACCACGCAAGATCCCTTGATGAACCCATTGTGTGGATCGCCAAGCGGATTGGGCGAGCCCGACTTAGATCACCCATTGTCCATTTCAGGTCACTTTTGGGTCTTTCTATGTAATAATGTCCTAAAACTATAAATAGGCGTTTCAGGCTTCATTTTAGGGAGACTATTTTGAAAATTAGTGAATGATTAATTGGATCTCCTTTGAGAGGCTTGAGAGCTCGGTAAAGGTTTTATTGAACTTTGTTTTAAAATATGGGTTGCTTGGAGATTCAATTTCCTAGAGCTCTTCGTAAGAGATTTGGTGCTTTGATTTGAATTAATCGTTTGAGGTCTTTAGGTTTAATATATCTTTAGTTTTTTCTTGATTTCCTTTTCTTGTGTCAATCTATTTATCTTGATTAGGGGCTTGTTTAGGATTGTAATTGGAGGTTTTAGGATTTAATATATCCTTTAGTTGACAATTGTTCCTTCTCTTGTATCTCTTCTTCTAACTTTGTTTTTGTTTCTGCATTTTATTTGTTATTCCTTTTGATAATTACATCATTTGGTATCAGAGCGAAGCCTTGCTTCATTGCTACAAATCTAATATTGGGGTTTGTTGCTACAAAAAAAAGTATTCAAGTCATTTTTATGAAAATTGTTGAAATGGATTTTGTATATTTGAGTCTTATTTGAGTTTCTAAGGTTGGAATCGCATTCTCCAACTCTATTTGAGTCTAGGGCTAAGATTTGAAGGAGTTTGGTGCCATATTAAAGATTCCACCATTGGAGACTTGACGAAGCTTGAAGAACATGAAAATAGGTTTTAAAATCTGAAGGTTTTGGTTGGAAATTGAGGGCTAAAAGTATTGGGTGTTGTTCCCTATATCAAGGAGAGCCGAAACCTTAATTTTCATCAAATTTCGAGACAAATATTTTGAGTGTTTAATTTTGGGTTCATCTTGTGTTGAAGTTCTTGAAGAACATTCAAATTTTCAAGGAACGGAACATTTGAAAAGAAGGGATTTGATTAAAAAAGGAAAGAAAGAGAAAGTGTAAAAGTGTTTGTACAAAGGGAATTTACCAAAAAGGGTAAATACTAAAGGACAAAGGCAAGGTGGGGACGACAAAAGTTCAATTTTTTGAGCTGTAAAGTTGAAGATTGAGGACATTGGGCGAGCGCCGACTTGGATCACCCAGTCCACTCGGCGCCTCGCCCTTTGGGCAGCTAGGTCACCGAGTTAACCCTGTTTTGGAAAGTGCTACTGGATATTTTGGCGAACTCAGCCCGGTTCGCCGAATCCACTCGGTGCACCACCAAAATTCCACCCTGATCTCCAAGTTGCCTTGGCAAATTATCAATTTTAGCGAGCCCATATTCAAGTTGGCGAGCTGAACTTCACGTTTGGTGAAGAAAACAGGCCATTTGGTGATCAAAAACTCATTTTATGACCCTTTTCTCAAGTTCTAATTCTCAGTTTCTTTTCTTTTGATTCTAGTTCATTGTCAAGAATCCTAAACTGATTTTCAACTTATAACTACTCTACTTGTTAACTATTGATTCTTCAATTCATTTCTTTGTTAGTGCCTTTTCTTTTTGTGCTTTTATTTTTCTTACTTCGTAAATAGCTTCTTGATTCAAGTATGTCTTCTTTAATCGAGTCGTCCGCCTTTCTTAAAACAAAAATCCATTCTGACTAAGGGTAGAATTGACTCTTTTTGTGATCAACCGAGTATAAGCAATCTTCAACATTAGCCGCACCAATTTGAGAGGCAATCAAAGGTGTGTAAACACAAGCGATTGTGAGTTCATTTTACTAACGCTAATGATGTTTGTTGTTTTGTTGAGTATTTCTTATTGCTAGGTACCATGGAAACAGGAAGCAAAACCCACCCACCTAAGGGAATGGTTACCTTATAATATTCAATGGGGGCTCTTGCTAATGCGAGTAGGATAGTAGGAATACTGGAAGGAAGTTTGGCCCACTTGAAAGATCGTCTATCCTTGATGGATTCTAGACTGACCAATTTGAAGGATGAGACTGGGCCCAAAGAAAGAGAGTTCACACTACTAACGTATGTGGTAAGGCGAACTATACCTAGGAAGGCCATGATAAATCAAGAGCAAAGAGAGAAGATCTTCCATTCCAAGTGCCTCTTCCAAGGCCAATTATGTACCTTGATCATTGACAGTGGAAGTTGTGCCAACCTTGCTAGCGCTACTATGGTGGACTTCTTGAGGCTTCCTACCACAAAACTTTCTAAGCCTTACAAACTTCAATGTTGAATGAGGGTGAGGAATTGAGGGTGCATGAACAGGTACTGATCAAATTTGAAATTGGGAAATATCAAGATCTATCCTTTGTGATGTGATTTCCTTACAATCTAGTCATGTACTACTCGGGAGACAATGGCAATACAACACATTATTGGAGGCACGACACCTACACAGTCATTTCGATGGGTCGTAAATATATCCTTAAGCCAATGTCACCATCACAAGTCATAGAGATGTATCAAAAAATGGATGAGTTGAAGGATAAACTGAAAAAGGAGGAGAGACATATAGAGGCTCAGGGCCAAGGAGATGAAGAAAAAGGAGGAAGTTTAACGGAAAGGCCAAGGTGTTATTGGCTGAGCATCAAGATATAAGGGAGGATGTGGGAGTGGAAAGTTCATTGATCCTTAACTCACATAACGATCATGAGTTTCAAGTTAATCCATCAAATTCTTCCCCGCCCCACTCTATTTATTTTCTTTTGTAGGATCCTAGTGAACCCCTGTTGAGGGGTACACTTGCGGGATGTCCCAACATTCCTACGGGGGTGTCATTTCAAGGTAAAAAAGATCTTTATGTGGGCGTCAAGGTACAATAGCTAAACTTAACACTTTCTCCATTACAAAGGAACAAAGTGTAAATGATAGCTTGTCTTTAAGTGAGCCTAATATTTATTTACCATCTGTTGATAATGTACTTGTTGAGATTGTGGATGTAGTTGATCCTATTGATGATCAAATTGTTTCTTCTAGTAAGATTGATTTGTGTCCACCTAGTGTTTACACCTGTGAGTCGAATGATAGTTCATTATCTTGTGATGACTGTGTTGATCAACCTGTTTTTTAGTGTAGTTCACTAATTGAGGGTTCTTGTGATGTGATTAAGGAACCTCGATTTGGTGGTACTAATGATAATGTTGATCATTTGAATAGGAGTGACTCTTTGAGCATATCATTTGTGGAAGATCCGATTGCGTACTTTGCTCATAGAGATCATTTGCTTGAAAATGCTTTCAAAAATGATATGTGTCTTTTTGAGGGTGAACTTGCATTTTTTAATTATTCCCTAGTTGTTGAACAGTCCCTCTTTAAGTAAAATATATTATTTGAAGATGATGAAATCACTTCTAGTGATGTACCTAGTGGTGTGAATCATGAGAGCAGTATAGTTCTTGATAACTATACTTGTCATAGTAACCCACTGTGGTGTGAAGCTTTCCCTCTCAAAGATGAAAATCTTTTCTTAGAAAATTAGAGTACTCTTGTGCAGGAGAATCGTGATGAGGAGGAAGGTGGTGTCTGTTTTCCCATCACTCTTCTTCTTGGTGTGTTCCGATTGTCAATAGTATGACCCATGAGTTTGAATCTATTAGTGGTAATACCCATGAAATCACCCTAGAGGAAGTTTACTTAAGAGACTCCTTTCTCTATTACTTGTTTACATATGATGATGCTCATGCTATTGAGTGGAGTATGTTATTGAAACGAAAGAGTGCCTGCCTGATATATGGAGGTGCACTTGATCCAAGTTTGTGGATGACCTTCCCATTTGACCCCGATAGTGAGCTGAATTGTGGAATTTTTCTGGGAATGCCTGGTCGTAATGGAAGGCATATGGTAGGTGACATTGTTAATTCTTTTCCCTATGCAGGAAAGCTCTTCTTGATGTTTTACCATCTACTTGAAGGGCCTACATTGTGTGCGGGGAAGGATAGCTTCCTAGACCCCTTTTAAATTTCTTACTCTGAGCATGATCTTGTTGACTGTGCATTTTATGGGGGTAGGAGATATTTTCCAGGAGAAGGTGAAGTTTGTACCTTCCTTTACTATCTCTTTGCATATGATGAAATCCCTAGTTATATTACAGGTGCATTGCGTGTAGATCAGGGTGTCATTGTGGTGTACACTTATTGGTATGATCCAGTTCTGTGGACATCCTATTATTTTGATCCCTGTGAATGCATGAAGGTATTTGAACTGGTAGGAATATCATATGTTTGGTGGTATTACCATGTTGTTGAGAAGAATAGCCATTTTCCTTGTTCTGCATCTGTGGGCTTGATAGCTATGACAATAGAGGATGTTTGGTTGTTCCTTGAGTTTGAGTCTCCTCAGTTAAATGTTTTAAGTGCTAACCTTTTTACTATCCATCATGCTAAGAGGATAAGCTTCTTCCTTGTGATCTATATGGTTTCACAAGGTTTGGATTCGAGGACTCAACTTTATCTCCTTGACATAAATAAAGCCTTGTGCTTGTTTGAATGTGGAACAAATAAGGGCTTAAAATTGAGGTTTTTTAAGTGTATTGGGTCCTACGCTCTACCTCTTTTTCTAAGTTTCTTAAGTAGCGAAGTATCTATTATTTTGATGGGTCACAAACCCTTTGTTGATATTGGTCATGCTTTGTTATATGTTAAATTTGTGCATCCTTGGCATGGTGATGAAATTGTTATTTCTAACGCTAACCCTCATGCCATGAGGATGTTGTTCTTGTTTGCTCCCCTATGGTTTTGCAAGGTTTTGATTCAAAGACGAATCCTTTTCAAGAAGGGGAGAATGATGCAATCCAGATTGCCTAAAAGCCATCTACTCATGAACTTCAATGCATTGATGGATCATTCACAAGGGTGGAGGGTCTTTGGGTTGAGATGAGGCCAAGGAGGAGATTCTTAGCCTTGCGTGGTAACAAATGTGCTTTGAAGGAGCTCCCAGTTGAGCAACACCATGTGTGGATGATAGCTTGGAGTATGGGAGGTCTAACAAAGAAAAGAGGAGCAAGAGCAGATATTGTTCCATTCGGCGAGCTAACCTCCACTTTGGCGACTCGCCAAACTTTGTTGGCGAGGGTTCTAACATCGACTAAGGTCCCAAGGAGCTACAAAGGGAAGTTGATCACTCGGCGACCTGAAGAGATATTGGCGCATCACCAAGTGGATTGGGCGATGGCCCTAGACCGCCCAAAGTTTCAGGAGTGGCTGAAAGCAGGAACCACGCAGGATCCCTCGCCGACCCTATTGGACAGATCACCTAGAGAATTAGGCGGGCCCGACTTCACTCTCCCATTGACCATTTTGATTCATTTTTGGGTCCTTCTATGTAATAATGTCCTAAAACTATAAATAGGCATTTTAAGGTTCAATTTAGGGAGACTATTTTTAAAATGAATGATTGATGAACTAGATATCCTTTGAAAGTCTTGAGACCTTGGTAAACCTTTTGTTGAACTTTGTTTAGAAACAGGGGTTGCTTGGAGATTCAATTTCCTTGAGGTCTGCGTAAGAGATTAGGTGCTTGATTCGGATTAATCAATTAAGGTCTTTAGTTTTGATATACCTTTAGGTTGCTCTTGATTTTCTTTTCTTGTGTCAATCTATTTATCTTGATTAGGTGCTTGTTTAGGATTGTAATGGGAGGTTTTAGGATTTAATATATCTTTTAGTTGCTAATTGTTCCTTCTCTTGTATCTCTTCTTGTATATTTTTTCCCCATTTTAGTTGTGATTCCTTTTGTGAATTACATCAAACTGGCTTAGTCTACTCATGTGTGTGCCTCCCGGGTAGAGGTCAATATGCCTGGGTTGATCAAGCGGGCAATTGTTTCTTCTTTGGCCCCGATTAGGGCTGAGTTAAGAAAGCACCGAGGGTTGATGGATTCCTAAAAACTTGAATTTGATGCTCTCACTCGAAGGGTAGAGGCTTATGAGCAGTTCCGAGGAGCTTCGGATGCTATGACGGCCTTGAAGGCCGATATTGTTGGGATGACGAAAGATATGGATGAGCTTATGTCCACTGATTTATCGATGTTATTCGGTACAACAGAGATGCCTGAAATTCCACATGAAGATTTCCCAGCCAATTCAGAGATTCCTCCAGCTACTACGACTAAAGATCATACTAGAGGTTGAGACTAATTAGAAGGAGATCGGTGTTTGTGACACAACCGTATTTCATGACTTGGGGGATCTTAAGGGAGCTCTGATATAGACTGTTGTTGAGGCATCACTAAGGGATACGTCAATGGTGGGCTTTATTGGAGCCAAGGATGGTGTTGCACCGGGCACTAATGCCCCGACTAATGGAGTCACAAATATGATGAGTTCACCACCTGTTTATCCTGACAGGGGTCTTTTGACTTTTTTCAGCTTTTGTGTTTAGTTATTTCTTTGTATTTAAGGAAAATTACTAGTGTAGTTTGTTGGGTGAGGTATTTTTATACCTTCCTCTTTTAAGTTGTTTGTGGATATTGGTAGTTTTTGTGTTGTGATTGTAAGATACGATCTTGTGTTGATATATATTGGTTGTTTGTCCATTTCATTTATTGTGATAGCTTTTTTGACCAGTGTAAAAAATTGCCACCTCTTGATCTGTGAATGTGGCTATTAACTTGTAATTTTGAGTATCAGTTTTGATAAATACTGATGACTTAAATAGTGATATTGATTGAATGACATATGTGTGAAAATCTGATTAGGCAAATCGAGTTACATAAGCCATATGTGAACTCCTAACATCTCATTTTCACTAGTCAGTTGTTGAGTTGATCTCTTGTGATGATCATTCCACGCTAGCTAAAAATTGATCGGTCTTATATCATGATTTTGTCGAATGCCATGTGTGGTGAGGTTGTCTTGAAATGATCATAGGAACAATTTTTTGAAGAGTAAACCAAAAATTGATCATATACTTCTTTTTTACCACCTTGTGAAAGTGTAAACCTAGCTTGGCACCATTTGAGCTTATCCTTTTCTTTTGAAGAAACTTGAACAACTTTGACCTCTTTGTCCCATCACCTATAACCTTCATGAAGTATTGGTTCGATTTAATAGAAAACATAGGCCAAAAGCCTAAGATGGGGGTGTGGTGAAAAAGAACAAAAATTAAGAAATGTGAAAAAATTTCCTTTTAAGGATCATTTGAAAAATATAGAACCCTTCCATGTAAAAAGAAAAAACAAAGAGAAAGAAAAGAAAAATGTGAAAATAGAAAAAGATTGAAAAAGGGAAGAGTTTGTGAAATAAAGCTTGTGAAGCGAGAAAAAGAAGTGGGGTATTCAATGAGTCATTCCTAAATGAACAATAGGATTGATTGTGAAAATCATAGAGTGGGCAAGAGAAGGAGAAAAAGCGAACTACAGGTAATACTTCATGAAGGTAGAAGGCACTACACCAAAATGATCATACATTTACACCAAAATGATCATACATTTACACTCAACCCAGTTACAAGTCTTGAAAGAACGTTGTGCTCTTAGGTGAGCTGAAAATAATGTCAATTGGAAAATAAAGGAAAGCCTAAGGGTAGAGTCATGCATGTTTTCATCTTTGAGAGGGTGAGAGTTGTATTTGATTCCAAAATTATAAATTGTCGTTGAACTTTGTGTGAGCATGGAATCATTTTTGGTGTGAGAGCATTTGAATGTTTTTGTTAAGCTTGAACTTGCATTTGAAACGAGCATTGTGAGCTTGAGTTCTCTTTGATGATGATTAGTCACAGTTTGAAACTAGAGTGTACAATTAAACATTGCATGCTTAGTTTGACCCTCTTATGTGCATTCGTGTTGAGTCTTGAGTACAACTTTTTGTAGACATCCTTATTGAGATTATTGATCTTGTATTTTACTTGAGGACAAGAAAAAGTTTAAGTTAGGGGTGTTGATGAGTTTGGGTTTTTGACTAATTTAGGGCTTGTTTTTCATAGTTTTACTGTCCTCGCTGCCAATTTTTTGACCTAAACTGATGTTTTAATGCAGATTTGTAGATATAAAGGATAAAGATCAAGGCAAGGATAGTACATGGAAAAAATGAGCGAAAAAGATGAAGAATATTGAAGATAGTAAAAGCTGAGAATCGACAAAGCCACTCGGCGACTCAGCGAGTGGCACTTCAGTTCGCCTAAAGTTCCAGACTGCAAGCCCTGAGGAGAAACCAACTTGGATATGGATTTGGACCTTCGGAGAACCGCTGAACGGATCGGTCACACAAACTTTGATCACCGAAAGTTACAACGTTTAAAGGATGAAGAGTCTAGGCAAACCGGCGATGGAATGGAATCATTGGTGCATCGCTGACCTGGTCAGTGATGCTCGACTAACTCCGCCGAGTGACAAAGGCTTAAATTTGAGAACGTATAAATTGAATTTCAAAAAGAGAAAAAAAGAATCCAGCCATTTCCTAAGTAATTTTACCATTTTTGAACTTTGAAATTTTGTCTGGAGCATTACTTTCTTAGTTTCTAGGAATTTTCTAGTAGTTTTTGAGTTGGGTTTCGGAACTGAAGCTTTATTGAAACATTGTAAAGACTCGGAGATTAATACCAAAATATGGAGAATGTAATTGGTATTGATTTCTTACTCTTTATGATGTGTGGCTAAGACCTCTATTCGTGGGGTTGTTATTATGTGATTAATTGTCTTAATTAGCTTATGGGTGTTGGTAATTACTTAGTTAATTGATGTTTTGAAGTGGGTTCAATTGGTAATAGAGTTTTAACTTATGAATTGGAATTCCAAATGCAGTTCTAGTGTAGTGTTTTATGCTTGCTTGAGAAATAGGTTTCAGAACTAAGATTACCCATTGATGATTGTAGTGATTAGGTTGTTATGGGTTCACCTTGAGAGAGTCAATGTTAATCCGATTCTACCTATTTAGCTCGACGAATAGATAAATTGAGGTTTTGGGTTGTTCATAGTATAATGCTTGTAGAGGTTCGAGAGAACTCACTTGATTCGTGGTAGTTGATCGAGATATGGGTATTACATCTAAAGCCTAACCTACACACTATGATTCAGATAATTTTGGTAATTAATAACCTGTATAGCGAAATTGGCTATTAATCGATCACATTCGCAAGATCCCTTATCTAGTTGATTACTCCCCTGTTTTACTGAGTCATTAATTGACAAACCTTAACCCCCATCTAACACTTTTTGTAAGTAGGTTCAAGGTGTGGTAAAAAGAGGTTCACACAAGCTCACAAGGTAGGCCACAAAGAGGTATATGTCAAATTGGCTCACACTCTTTAAAGTTGCCTAATAACATATCAAGAGATAGCCTCACTTAGTCGACCGTACCAACGGGACAAATTCTAGGATCTATCATACATGTTTCAAAGTAAGTTCATCACACTAGGCATTGACACTACAGTCAAACAAGATTCCACACTTTCGCTAGTGTGCAACGGTTATAACAAGAGAATCAATTTGATACTTGGCCAATCACAATGAGATGCAAAAGGTTCACATATTGTCTAAGCAACTTCACTTTGCCTCATCGTAGCTAAAAATTCATGTTTGTTCAATCCTGAGCACTATTCAAGTAATCGGCATTTATCGGAACCAACACATAAATTTTGCAAAAGAACAGGCACATTCAACACACGAGAGGTGGTAAAAAATTTCGGAAGAGTCAAAATCATTTTGCAATTTAAAACAAAAGAATCCACAAGCTCAAATATCCAGAAAAATAGTATTAACACAACATTATAGCTCACAACCCAAATACTCAAACAAAACACGATTCACGAGTGGCACACAAAGGTGGGCCTCACCCCACCACAATAAAAAACATTTGTCCTCAAATGCAAATAACACAGAATCCAAAAGTTAAAATAAATAAAGACTGGGAGGGAGGTAAATAGGGGATCATGTCTAAGTAGTTGCTCTATCTGTCTGGGCATCAGTGCCCAGAGTATTGTCATTCTGACTCTGGTTTTCATTTTCTGTGTTCGCCTCAGTTGTTGTAACGATATTATCCTTAGCTATATTGTCAAAATCTTGAGCTGATTCAAAGGAATGTATCGCATTAATGAACCCTAGAGACCATGAAGGGACATTAGGGTCAATGGGAATTCTCCTACTGGAACTGGCTTTCTTGTTCTCGCTCTTTGCTTTGGGGTGATCTATCGTGCGTGCATCTCTTCTGGAGTTTTGTGTCTTTATATGTCGGGGTGGCATATTTCTTCCTACAACTTGTGATCTGGCCATCTCTTCAAAGCCTTGAGATAAAGTTAGAAAATATTCGACAAGCAAAACAAAGACCATCAGCTGCAGGCAGACTTAGTAGACCATTCGGCGAGTCGCCGAATACTTTCGGCGAGTCGCCGAATACTTTCGGCGACAAAGGGGTGTCCGCCGAAAGTTATAGTGCAAAAGGGGTTAGGGTTGCAGACAAATGGCAAACAAGAAGACTTTCGGTGAGTCGTCGAGTGCTTTTGGCGACCTCATGCTTCTCGCCGAAAGGTACAAAAGCCACAACACATAAAGCATGATATCAAAGGCGAGGTAGGGCAACTAGGCGAACTGTTGAATGGTTGCGTGAGCTCATCTCAGCTCGCCGAAATGACTATCGTGCCAATTATCAACCCAACTTTTTGAAATCAGCCCCGCAACCCCTGAAAGCGCATTTTAAGCTCCTACAGCAAAAATTCTGACTAAGACGCGTAACTAAAAAGCACTCACTAATGCAAATTATTTTAACTTAACGCAATAGAACGCAAGATTTCACCATTCAAGCAAGAGTTATCAATTAAGAATAGGCAATTAAGCAATCAAATCCAATCAGAGAGGCCTAACATAATTCAACAAGATTATCATATTGCAAATGAGTTCATTTTTGACAAAATGAACGCGGGGATTGAAGTACCAACCTTTTATGCTGATCAAATGTATATTGAGATGCTACGAATAAATCTAATCCAACTTATAGCAAAATTCGATACTAAAAATACTCCAAAAATGCAAGAAATGGAAAACTAGAGTGTAGGTGTGAGTTTAGGAAAATAAAAGAGTGAGGGAAAGGGAATGAGTTTGAAACTTTTAAACCTTTGGCATGAAAAACCGTCCAGTTTTCACCCATTCGGCGACATTAGTCCCCATCGCCGAACTATTCGGTGTAACGCCAAGTAGTCATTTGCCTCGCCAAAATTTACAGAACCTCCATGTATTGTGGGAGTCCAAACAACGGTCTCCATCGATATCGCCGACATGATTGACGATTCACCAATAATTTCCTGAGGTTGCTGAGTTTTATAGACTCCAATATAAATTGTTCTTGAGTCTAACGACAGTTTGGTTCGGGCTCACCGAACCTGTTGGCGATTCACGGAAAGCACATGTAACTCGCCAATCTGCACTCTTTGTTCACACTCCAAGCATCCATCTGCACAGTCAACACACCATTATTTTATCAAAGCAAAATACAACAATAAATGGTTTTGGGTTGCCTCCAAAATAGCGCCTTAGTTAACATTGTGGAATGACGCAGGTCAACCTTCAAACATCATTTTTGGGGTTGACCATAATGTCACTAGGAAAACTTTCTTTCTATCTTGGATTTAGGTGAGACGGCATCTGACCAATTTGCGTCTCCAGCTGCTTGATTGATACTGAATGGGAGGTAATAGTTTGGCTAAAGGTCGACACATCCTCTTTCATATCTTTCAAGATCTTTTCTAACCCTTAAACTTTATTAAGGATACGAGAAAGCATATCCTCAGACCTACCACCCTCCGAATCCTTTGACTTTTGGCTCTCGTGAGGAGGCACATACATGTCCTTCTCCCCATCCTTCCAATTAGGATTTCAGTCTCTCCATTCACGATCCTTCCATACTTCATCACTAGCCCAAGGGGAGACATCTTCTCAGCCCCTATAGCTTCTTTGTCGCTTCAGGAGACTCCAAGGGCTACAGGACCCTCGGTCCCCCAAGAAGTACAACCTCTAGTTCCTCCTATTCCATTTGATCAGGATTTCACAGGATTCGAACCTACGATCTTCATGTCATGAGCCTGATGAATTGACCAATTCCTCTTTGAAGTTGGCTCCTTGAAAGAAACTAAATCAAGGATGAAGACTACCATACCTTTTAGGGAATAAATCCACAAAAAATTCTTGAAAAAGGTGCAGCCTTGAACTTGAGATCTTCAATCCTTCAGCTCCAATGGAGGTTTCTAGAGACAGAACATTTGGAGGGGATGGGAGGTTTCTAATTTGGGTTTTGAAATAATGAATTGAAAATAGAGTTTAATATTTTAAAAACCCTTAAAATAGTTTAAATAAGCCATAATAGCCATCCCCCAACTTAACTAAACTTAAAATGAATTTACCAAATAACCCTCACCTTGGCCGAGTCCAAGACAGCAACACAGTTGCAATCTATCAACCCCCACCCACGTAATGTGGGTGGGTCCATGCTTTGTACTGTTGAGTCGTGGTTTAGTTCAGAAACTTAGTTTTGGGGGCGTTGACCTACGGAGGCCATCCACGGGGCGTGGATGGACCTACGGGGCATAGGTTCCATTTCATAGTCACCACACTTGGGCAGATTTTTTGTTTCTTGGGGTCTGGGGGTTATGATTTAGGGTCCTCCTCAAGGACCCCTCGGATGGTCCTTGGGGAGTCATACCTTGACGTTTAACCCCTGAACCCCTCAACCATTCCTCGGGACAACATTCTACCACATGAAACCCCACAACAACTCAAACACACACTAGTTAGGCTCTAGTTTAACCTATTCGTTTTACGGGTCGTTACATTATCCCCCACTTGGGAACATTCATCCTCGAATTACACTGTAAACTCATTAAGGGATTAATGACTCAAGACTAGCAGCCCATCATGCATGCAACATCATTAACAAATGCACAAAACTAGGAGGAAATATCAATTCCACATCAATAAACTCAATGCAACACAAGAAGGTAGGAACTACATCTATAAACTCATTATGCATCATAACTTCAACATTTCTCATTTCATTAGAGGTATTAACTTCTCCAACTCATATCTTGCTCAACATAACATCATTAGGCACATTATGCAATTTCTTCATAAAAGCACATTTAGGCATGTTCGACATTTCACCTCATGAAGCATATAGGCAACTCATACTAAATGCACATCCACATGAGGAACATATTTCATAAGAACTCATTTTATCATTTAAACATAAACTCATCAAGAACATGCATACCATAAGGAGACCATGGAAACACATGGAAACATATGATTCCAAAACATGAAACAAGCTACAAGGAACTCTTGGTATCAAGCTTGAATAAGAATAGAAGGGAAGAGATAAATATATCGCAACTCTCAACAACCTTATTATTCAACATACTGTCCCCCACTTAGGAGTAAACCCAACTAAGGCTAACATGAAAAACAACATAGGAACCTTAATACAACATTCATAACTATAACTTTATGTAGATTTTTAAATATAAATTTTGCAATTGTTGTTATCTCAATTTTCTTCTGTCATATTATTTCTTGAACTTGATCGAGATTTTTAAAGAGCCATAACACTTTAATATTTAGGACTCCTGCCATTTGGGACACCAACTTTGCTCATGTTGGTATGTTCTTTTAAATTCTTATTATTGTAAGAGGGAGATCAGCGAATAACAATTTATCGAGCTTATAAATACTCACTTTTTGAAATGTATTTATTTTGTTGCTTTTGCATCTCCTCTTATTGTTGACTTGATTGGTGTTCTTCTGGAACTTGTCCAATGTTTTTCCTTCACCTATTTTTCCTTTTGATTGTACCAGGAATTCATTACTCTTTTTCATAACATGCTCCTGATTAGTTTCATAGAGACCTTGTTGATTTTTTTTCTCATCCATGTGTATTCGATCTTGGTCGTGTTTATCTAGTTATGATAGTTTACATGTTGCTGCGTGATTTTATGAGGTTTTCAGTTTTGATTATCTTCTTTCTTGAGACAGGTTGAACGTCATCCATCATATCCTTATAAACTCTTTGATCGTTAGTTTTGTTAGCCTGTTCTTCCTTTTCGTAACCTGCTCATTATCAACCTTGGTAGGGTTGTTTGTTTTGTGAATGATCCCTTGCGATACATGACATTTTTTTTCTACTTCTCACAGCGAATTTGTAATTGATTCCTGTCGTTTTGTGTTTTTTAGAGATATGGATACAATTTCATTTGTTTGGGGTGATATATTGCCCAGTATCACTTTAGCGAGACATAATAGGTCTCCAAAGAGTTTGTATTATCTGTTTCGTATTATCTTGAGTAGCCTTGAAGCATAGGCAATTACTTTACCATGTTGCATAAGGACACAACCCAAACCCACTCAAGAGGCGTCACAATATACAACAAAACCATCGATAACCACTGGCAAGGTCAACACCGGAGCGGAAGTAAGTATATCTTTCAACTCTTGGAAGCTTTTCTCACAGTCCTATGATCACTCAAACGTAGCTTTATTTCTTTTGAGTCAACACCGTCAACAGAGAAGAAATGGAGGAAAAACCCTCAACAAACCTCCTATAGTAATCGGCCAAACCCAAAAAGATTCTAATATTGGTAGGAGTTAGAGGTCTAGGACAACTCTTGACCGCATCCGTCTTCTTTGGATCTACCTTTATTCCTTTACGCGACACAATATGACCAAGGAAGGCTACGGACCTCAACCAAAACTCACACTTACTAAACATAGCAAATAGTTGGTGGTTTTTAAGGACTTGAAACACAATCCTCAAATGGTCCTTATGATCACCCTCACTCCTTGAATAGATCAAAATATCATCGCTAAAAACAATCACAAACGTATCAAGGTATTGCCTAAACACCTTATTCATTAGGTCAATGAATGTCGTCGGGGCATTAGTTAAGCCAAATGACATCACAAGTAATTCGTAGTGCCCATACATAGTTCGGAAAGCCATCTTGGGCATATCATTCCCTCTCACCCTAAGTTAGTGATATCCCGAACGAAGGTCAATCTTTGAAAAGTAACTAGCCCTTTGGAGTTGATCAAATAAGTTATCGATTCTCTAAAGGGGATATTTATTCTTTATGGTTACTTTGCTCAATTGGCGGTAGTGATGCACATTCTAAGAGACCTATTTTTCCTTCTAACAAACAACACTGAAGCACCCGATGGAGAGATACTCGGTCAAATGAAACCCTTGTCCAACAAATCTCTTAGTTGTTCTTTCAACTCGGCAGAAGTCATTCTATAAGGAGGAATGGAAATAGGTTGTGTATCCGGAAAAAGATCAATGCCAAAATCTATTTCCCGCTCGAGAGGAATGCCGGGCAAGTCATCGGGAAAGACTTTTGGAAATTCATTCAGCACGGAGACAGACTCTAGGGAAGGGGTTTCAGACTCAACATCCATCACCTTAACAATATGATAAATACACCCTTTGGAGATCATTTTCCTAGCTTTGAGGCAAGAGACAAATTGACCTCTAGGGATAGAATTTCCCCCCTTCCACTCTAAAGTAGGCTCATTTGGAAATTAAAACTTAACTACCCGAGTACTACAATCAATAGAGGCAAAACATGCATGAAACCAATCCATACCCAAAATCACATCAAAATATAACATTTCTAACTCTACCAAATTCACCAAGGTAATTTTATGGGACAAAGAAATAAGACAACTCCTGTAGACTCTTTTTCATACTACCGAGTTACCAACCGGGGTAGAAACCAAAAAAGGCTCTACTAACACTTCGGGGAGAATTTCAAACTTCATAGCCACAAGAGATGTAACAAAGGACAAAGTGGCACCGGGATCTAACAACGCATAAACATTAATAGAAAAGACTTATAACATACCGGTCACCACATCCGGGGAGCTCTCTTGGTCACCTCAGGATTGAAGAGCATAAAAGTGTTTTTTCTTGGGAGTATCGGAATTTGAACCGCTAAGAGGGATTTGCTTGCCCTCTCTTCCTTGAACTTTAAGCATGGGACAATCTCTCAGCATATGACCGGTCTTCCTAAAACTATAACAACCATCCGTGCCAGCTAGGTACTTACCATCATGTTTCTTGCCGAACTTGGCACAGGTAGGCCTTACCATAGAAGATCCACCACTATTGCTTCGTTGAGGCTTAGGGTTAGACACCCTATCCTTGTTGACCCTTGGAGCTCTAGAGGAGAATTGGTTGGAGAACCTTCTCTTGAACATTGGTCGACCTTGACCTTTTGGTTTACCCTTGGAAGAATTTCCATCATCGGTCCTTGCTCATTTTACCTCCCTATTTCTTTTCTTAAGTCTTGACTCCTCGATTTGTTGGGCATACACCATAAGACGTAATATATCTATATTGTCATAAAGTATTGTTGCACGATATTCTTCTTCAATCATGTCGCACACACCTGTCACAGATCTACTCATCTCATCCCTCGGATTCGACACCAAATATGGAGCATACATGGACAATTGAGTGAATTTTAGAGAGTATTCGTGCGCACTCATACCTCCTTGACAAAGGTTGATAAATTCTTCCACCTTTGCTTCCTTCTTCTCTAGGGGAAAGAACCTATCAAGGAATGTTTTCTTGAACACCTCCTAATCCCAGAGACCCGCTTCTACCGGCCTATTCCTCTTCAATTGAGTATACCATACTTGGGCCACACCCTTCAATTGGTAAGGTGCTAGCTCCGCTTATTCTACTAAAGTCACCCACATAGCATATATTATCTTGTAAACCTCTTCCACAAATTCACAGGGATCTTCTCCAACCTCGGAACCAAGAAACACGGGAGGATTCATCCTTGCAAAATCCCTCAATCTATTTACCGTGGAATACAAATTAGGGTTTAAATGGGGCCCAACATCTCTATTGGATTGAGCCGTTATAGCTTGAGCATGAGTTGTCACGACTTGATCTTGAGCCGCCATGGATTAATTCAGCATTAGAAAGGCCAACCTAACTTCCACATCCGTCATAACCGGGGGATCAACCTAAGCTTGATTGACTTGAGGAGCTTGATTACCTTGAGGAACTCCTTGATTCCCATTCTCCTCTTCCGCCCTTCTAGCATTCACCCTTCGTGTATTCATTTCTTGAAGACATAAGAGAAGGGTTAGGAAAGGACTTTATAGAGTTAAACTTCATGGCACGACTAAAGATTACTGAAAGAAGTGAAATTTCCTAAACATCATATAGCCTCTTATTTATAAATGTGACGCTCTTCACACTCATGAACAAGACGCTACTAGATGTGGTTTACGAGACATCATCCTAGAATTATTCTAAACCTGGCTCTGATACCAAGTTTGTCACGACCCAGGGGTACCCCCTAGATGTAATACGGCATACTCGAGCCCAAAGGGGTCTCATATAATCCCTTAGCATATCAAGACATAAGATAAATAGAAATGATGCAGAATTAAAACTTTTTACAATCGAAATCTTTTCATAAAATCAAAATAGCAATCTAGACATTATCTAATTAACCATCTAATACAATCGAGTATCAATAAGGGTCACAACCCTGTACAACATAGTCTCAAAAGAGAAAGTAAAGAAGATACTAGAAATAAACAACTCTCGTCCTTGAACCATGAGGACTCACCAAAAGCATGAAGATAATCAATCCAAGCTTTTAACAATTGGAGAAGCATACCTCAACAACTGGGCCCTACACTTATAGAAAAATATAGAGAATATGGGTTAGTACAAAATTGCACTAAGTATGGAAGCCATGCATAAAAATCTTTAAAACATGCATAAAGGGACTATTTAGTTGAAACCATGCATTTTACCAACTTTAAGAGTCATCATGCACATTAGTGAAAATTCATAAGTCAAACCATTTCATAAGTAACCCTAAGCTATGCTTGTGCAATGCATAGAAAAGATCCCATAATCATATCTATTACTAAGTACCACTTTTAGGCGACCATAATCATGGATATCATACCTTGACCTCATCCATAGCAAATAGTCATAGACAAGGAAGCATTCATGTTCATTAACTTGTAACAAGGAAATCATTCATAGCAACAATACATATAATACATGCATAATTCCATATATCTTCATAGCATACAAAAACCACACTATAACCCCATTTCAAAGTCTACTTGGGCAATGCATGAATGAAGTCCCATACCCCCCCACTCACACTAACTAGAGCTCCTTGAGAATTCATAAGTATAGCTCCTGTTCATGTTCTTGTCATATTTCATATTCTTGTCATGTAGGGAATATAGCCTTAACCGACATAGACCATGTGAGCTAAATGGAATCCGGTGTCATGCCCCCACACGAAAAAGAGGTATCCTACTTGCCTAAGGTAGAACTAGTTTGTTAGCTTAGGTGGATCCACTAGCTAGAGACCTGTGTGGGCACATAGTTATGGAATAGGGATAATGGTACTAGAAACCCGGACTTCTGGCGTAGAAAGTTTCCATCTCATGAGATAATTGTTTTGGGAATCCGGACAGTTAGCGTAAAAGGAACCCATTGGAAAGCCACACTAACTGATGTAAAAGCTTTCATCTCATTTTCATATCCACTCGGTGCTAAGCATATTTCCCTTTAAGTTCATGTTAAGTGTTTACTTAGGTTCATGCTTGTGGATGGATTTCACTAGCAATCAATCCAACATGATATCCTGATATACCTCATATATTCAAGAGGTGAGAATTGTCTTTCAACCTTAAAATCATTATTATGTGAGTAAACCTTTCACATCATGTTCGTAGAGTGTTCATGATAATAGTCTTTCAATCAACACAACAACATTATCATAGTCATAGACATTTCATGCATAGTCATGTGTAAGGGCATAGGGAGAATGATCTTTCAATAGTACCACAACTACACCCTAGTCATAAGATCTTCACTCTTTAAATGAATCATAAGCTTGCTTATACACAATTCTCATAAACATGTACAAACCCTCATAATTTTGACGACGAATAAAGATTGTAGTTTGTAAATTACTAACATAATTAAATTACATATGATTGTTGAGGTGTCATGACCCAAAAACAAAAGTCGTGATGGCACCTATGTTCCCAACTGATAGGTAAGCCAACCCAATAATTTAACCAATTCAACATAAAACATGAAAAAGTAAGTAGCGAACAAATATCTCAAATACAAAGTCTTAAAAGATAAAATGCAAAAAACCAGACATACCACCCATTATTTAGTGTCATAAGTACAAGACCTTCTAAAATGATTCAAGTCCAAAGCTAAAATGATAAGTCTAACATAAGAGATACTTTGCTTGAATACTAAAACAACATAATAAATTAAGAGATAAATGAAGGTGCAGGCTACAAAAAAGTCAAGCAGCTCACCACAACTTCAAGATGATCCAAACTTAGAGTTAAAAGCTTCATGAGGTGTACTCATTCTAGGAATCTAATCTGCACCACAAAAGAGTACAAAAAGTGTAGTATGAGTACAAAACCACGTGTACCAAGTCTAATCAAGTACCAACAATATTGTAAAAATAAATATTAAGGGATATATCTCCCAGTAATAAAATGAACCCAAAATGCACTACAAAAAAAGGTTGAATTTATGGGGGTCATTTTGTCAATTTGTGGCAATTTAGGGACCCCACAAATTAAATTATGGTGATCTTTAAAAATGCTACAATTACTCTTGCCACGAGCATATTTGTAGCGGTTTTAGTAAAACAAATTGACATGATACTTCTTTTTGTGAGTAAAATGTTTTTGGATCAATGTAACTAGGGTGATTTACCTTGACCTACACTAACAATAGAATCTTCATCTGGGTTAGATCTGTATAAGTTTATGTAGTGAATAATCTGTCATTGTACACCTGTATTGCATGATTAGTTCTCCTATCCCATCGATTACCTATTTAAGATGCATGGATATATATATATATATATATATATATATTATTATTATTATTATTTTCCCTTTTTCTAATTTACCCATTATTTCTTCTATGTTATCTATCCTATCCTGTAATGCTTTTAGTGATTTTTCTTTTGTGATAACATGTTCGTCTTTGACTTTAATATTGAACATTTTATCAATGCACCGAATGCATCCTTCTAGGTAGCATTTCATGCATTTTGCTCTTCTATTAAATGCATCATTTTTAACCTCACCAAATTCTTATTTAAACGACCCCTTTGTTTTCTCTTATTTAAACGACCCCTTTGTTTTCTCTTATTTAAACGACCCCTTTGTTTTCTCTTATTTAAACGACCCCTTTGTTTTCTCTTATTTAAA
>JAJOOS010079939.1:0-42137 GCA_029582725.1 Solanum chiquidenum | reverse complement strand
TCTCTCAATTTATGCACAATCCACGCCACTCTCACTGGAAAGCAGTCAAGCGATTACTCCGTTATCTTCGTCACACCTGCCAATATGGCATACAGATTGCCAAAGCTCCATATTCTCGTTTGGTTGTTTATTCAGATTCAGATTGGGCTGGTGATCCAAATGATCGCACTTCTACCTCTGGCTATATCACTTTCCTGGGCAACACACCAATTTCCTGGGCCTCCAAGAAACAACGCTCTGTATCTCGGTCCTCTACAGAAGCCGAGTATAGAGTTGTGGCTGCTGCTGTTGCAGAAACCAACTGGATCACAAGTCTTCTTCATGAACTTCGGCTTTCACTTAAGGGAGTTCCACAAGTTTTTTGTGACAACATCAGCACCACTTACTTTTGTTCCAATCCGGTCTTTCATAGTAGGATGAAGCATGTCGCCATTGATTTTCACTTTGTTCGTGAACAAGTTCAGAACAAGGATATTGAAGTTCACCACCTTCACTCAGCTGATCAAGTGGCTGACATACTCACAAAACCTCTTCCCAAAGCTTCTTTTGTCCAGCAATTTTCCAAGTTGGGTGTTATTGACACCACCAACTTGCGGGGGCGTAATAACGGATCAGATTTAGTAGTCTCTTCTCCTTAGGACTCTGTTGTAACTTCCTCCTTGTATATATGCTATAGATAAGTCTTACCTCTTTTTCTTAGTTTATCTCTTTGCTGTAGAAGATGTACAGAATCTATATATACTTAGTTACAATCAATAAAATACATCGTTCCTTTCATTCTACTGGAAACTTTATACTTTATAGGATTTAGTTGTTGAAATTAAGTCAAAACTAGTTAGAGTTAAAAAGTTGTTTTGTTGTTTAAATAAGTTCAAATAAATAATGTGGTTTAGTTGTTGGAATTATAGTGTAAGCATAGTCATATGTATGGATAACTCGCGGAACCATATCTCATATGCCCACAACTGAAACCCTTCTTTCAACGGATTCCTCAAGCTCCGAGGTACATACTTCTCAAAGAAAGCCTCAAAGAACCGAATCAAGTCATTGGAGGTGACCAGGCTGACATGTACTTGAGATAAGAACTCCATAACTTCTTTACTGACCATGTAGCTGAATATTAGTGTAAACAACCCCGTGAGATTCCACTAAACCGAGGTTATGCAACCTCTTCCGAAAAACTAACAATAAACTTGTGTGGTTCTTCACCTGCAACACCTATGAACCTAGGAGGACCTCAATTTATGAACTGTCCCAACATCTTGAGATCCTAAGAAGACATAAGTGGCCTCACCACTATTGGTAGATCACTTGTCGAAACTAGTAGAACCACTAAATGAGAAGTCGCGGTAGTAGGTTGTGTTTTTGTAATCTGAACACCCCATGCCCCATTTCTAGGATGAAGTTTGAGCCTTCTCCTAAACCTGGCATCCACATGAAGTACTATGCAAAGTCCCTGCCGGGACATACTCTCCATGAAGTTGAGGATCCTTTCCAAAGTATCCTGTAGCACTGGTGAGGTCACGAAACAAGGTGGAGGCTAGGATGTCCCCACACGAATCAAACTATCTCAGGCTTTTTGTGATGGTATCTGCTCCTGTTCCCTAGCTTGTGCTACTGCCCATTCTCTAACTCGACCTCTATGCAACATCTCGCTAATTGAAAGAACTAGAAAGAGTTAAAATTGGGAATAGTAATTTTAGGAAAGAATGAAATATCTGGAAATTTGTTAAGTTATGTTAAGTTTGGGTTTTTGGTCAACTTAAAACTAGCATAACTCCTAGCTCAGGATGATTTAGGTGTGTTTCCAGATACCGTAGGAAATATCTTCGAATTATCTTTCCAACGCCGCCAAGTTTGTGCGATTCACAGTTTTTATGAGTGCAATATGCCCATTAGAAGTTGGGTTGTTCAAATAATGAAAATCTAAACCGGATTTTGGAAGGGTATTTTTGTCTTTACCATACCCAATTAAATTAATTCATTTTTGGTAATAAGTTAGGGGTCTAAACTGAACTTGGTCAGTTTACGCTTTTGAAATTTGAGTTAGGGTTTTAGAGAAGAGAAAAGAAGAGGAGAAGAAGCAAGAATCATCAAATTCTCGAAGCTAAGATTGTGGATTTTATCAAGGGGTGATCCCCTATGAGGTATGTGTGACTTTCATAGTATTGGGTTCGTTAACCCACGTGCCAATCATGTTTAGTTCAGCAAAATTCGTCCTAAAAAGGTTGAAGTTTCATGTTCTTGATATATGTTCTTGAAATTGGTTTTAGTTCTTGAGAGTTGATAGGATTGTTGAGTTCTTGATGGTATCGTGTCAATTTTTAGAATGATATTTTATTAGATTCTTATGTACATGCACTGGGTATCTGAATCTAAAGAGAAGTCCAGAAAAATAGTAGAGTTTAGGTGATTTGGGGCTGGAAAAATGAAGAAGGAAAAGTCGGGCGAATCTAGGCACCAGGTCCGTGACGCGGACCTGTTCCTCAGATTTGGGGAAACCTCTTTTGCGTCGTGAAGCGGTCACGGACCGGTCTGCCTCAAAATTTATTTTCGCGACCACATATTTAAATACATCTCCGCATCGCGGACTAGTTTCCAGACAGTGATTTCTTGATCTTTTCTCATGATTAACTATATATAAACACTCCTAAACATCATGCCATCATTCATATCCCAAATCACAATCCTTGAATCCATAATTCAATTCAAATAAAGTTAAGAGTCAAGTAAAGGAAAGTTACGAGTCAAGTTAAGAGAAATTCATAAAGTTTTCAAAAAGTCTTTTACAAACGTTTTAACCTTGTTCTAAGACTTTAGCTCTCAGTTGAGTAAAAATTAAGAGTAAAAGTTCATTTCTTCAAAGATTATACAAGAACTAAGTATACCCAAGAGTTAAAAATATTTTCACATTTGAGCAAGAAAGGAACATCGATTCCAAGAGAGCTTTTAAGCTAAATTTTGAGTAATTATCTCAAACCAAAGAAAGAGTTTTGTTTTAGAAACATAGAGCTAAGTATATTTTGGGAGTAGTATTGAGCATCGATATGGAAATGCGAGTTCATAATTACTCAAGTCTCCATAAACCATGTAGCCATCATGGGTATAAAAAAGATCAAACTTTTTAGATGATTCCTTAGTTCTTTTAAGCATAGACTAGTGGATCCACTTAGTTAAGGCGTTCTATATGACAACAAAGTATAGGACAATTCTGGCAGCAGGGGCAAGATGCTATATCACCACTTAGGCTCTTAGTGGTGGTTGTAGGTTAGAGAAACACCCACAATATTATATTACTTTACAAGTAAACTGAGTTGTTATTGCATTTTTTTAACAAATTGAGTTGCTACTACTGTTTTAAATATTTTGTATAACTGCAACATTATTGTTGTTTACTTTGCATTTGAGTTAAGTTATTCATGAGTTGAGTAAAGCCAAGGTAAGTGTTTCTTTCAGATTCCTTTCAAGCTTATGTTATGTTTAGTATTCCCCTCGCATACTCACACATTCAATGTACTGATGCCATTTGGCCTACATCATTTTAGGATGCAGACACATGTAACCTGGATCAGCATCCAATGCCTCGTTGATTCAGTTGAGCACTAAAAGTCAGTTGGTAAGCCTCTTTGCTTTTCGGAGGACTACTTTTACTTTGCTTTCTAGTATTTAAGTTCTTAGGATGATCGGAGGTCTTGTGCCGACTTCCCTCCTTGATTTAGAGGCTTAATAGACAGTTAATAGTTCAGTTGTCTTTACGTTGTTATTTCTTATGTTAAGACTTGAGTTGCCACTTTGGCCAATTTTAATGTTTAACCTTTAAACGTTCTCAGTTATTTTATAAAACAGTTGAGTAGATATGCATTGAATCCTTGTATTAATTCTTTTAGTCTTTCGCTGAGTATGTAAGCTAGGCCAAGGGTTCTCTTAAGGCCAACAATGGTTGTCGAGTGCCAGTCCCACCCAGGGTGTAGGCTCGAGGTGTGACAAACTTGGTATCAGAGCACAGAGTTTAAGAGTTTTAGGGATTCTATGAAGTCGTTGTCTGTAGAGTCCTAGTTATAGGTGTGAAGTGCGCCACATCTATAATTACGAGGCGACAACACTTGGGAAATTATCTCACTTCTTTCACATTCATTTTGTACGATAGAGTTCATGTCTATAAAGTCTCTTTCTAATTTGTCCTTGCGCGTGTTTTTCAGTTATTCATGCCTCCACAAAGAGCTGTCAAAGGTCGTCCTGCTAGGCGTAATGTTGAGGAGCAAGGGGTACCCAATGCACCTGAAGTGTAACCCCAAGGAGAAGTTACCAATGATGAGTTCAGTGAAGCAATAAGAATTTTGAGTCAAGTTTTGACCAACCAAGCTGGGAAGAGAGAGAACCGATAGGAAGGGAATGATACTTCAAGGATTCATAAGTTCTTGAGGATGAATCCTCCAAGTTTCAGTGGTCCAAGCACTACTGAGGATCCACAGAGCTTTATTGAGGACCAACAAAAAGTGTTTGAGGTCATGCACATTACCGATTGTGAACGAGTTGAACTAGCTACATATCAACTGAAGAATGTTGCTAGGACTTGGTTTGACCAGTGGAAGAAGGGTAGAGCTGAGGGAGAACAACCTGTGAGTTGGGCTTGTTTTGAGAAGGCCTTCTTGGGGCGTTACTTTCTCCGAGAACTAAAGGACTATAAGGTACGAGAATTCCTCACACTTAAGCAGGATTCTTTGAGCGTTCATGAGTATGGGTTGAAGTTCACCCAACTATCCCGTTATCCTCCGGCGATGGTTGCGAATATGAGGAGTAGAATGAGTTTGTTTGTTGATAGGCTATCTTGTCTGTTGAGTAAGGAAGGTAAGGCTGCAATGCTAATGGATGACTTGGATATAGCAAGGCTGATGGTATATGTGCACTAGGTTGAGGAAGAGAAGTTGAGGGATAGGGAGGAATTTAGAAATAAAAAGGCTAAGACATTAGGGAATGAGTCCAGGCAGCAAAGAAGTAATATAAACCGTTCGTCTTTTCAGAAAAAGCAAAAGGGACCTTCTCCATCATCTTCTAGTGCACCTGCACCCAAAAACAAAAGTGAGTACAATTGTCAAAATTTACAACACTTTAGGGCTAGACCTGCCCAATCTTAGGGTAGTATGGCATAAGGAGGTAACTGGGCTCCTGCATGTGCTAAGTGTGGTAGAACCCACCCAGCTAAGTGTCGTGATGGATCCACAGGTTGTTTCAAGTGTGGACAAGAGGGTCTCATGAAAGAGTGCCCTAAGAACCATCAAGGTAGTGGGAATCAGAGCAACAAAGACCAATCTTCATAAGTTGCTCCACCAGACAGGGCTGCCCCTAAAGGATCTACTTCAGGTGCTGGCAGATGAGCAAACCGCCTTTATTCGATCACTAGTCATCAAGAGCAAGAAAATTCTCCAAGTGTTGTCACTGGTATGATCAAAGTCTTTACTAATGATGTTTATCCTTTGCTAGGCCCAGGAGACAGTTTATCTTTATGCCTCCTTATATTGCAAATAATTTTGATATTCTTCATAAGAAACTTTGTGAACCCTTTTGTGTTTCTACACCTATTGTGGAGTCTATTCTAGTTTAGCGAGTATATCGTGATTGTTTTATTTCTATCAATCACAAGAACACCATGGCTGATTTAGTTGAGTTAGACATGGTAGATTTCAATGTCATTCTTGGTATGGACTGCCTTTATGACTGTTATGCCTCCATTGATTGTAGAACTCGAGTTGTTAGGTTCCAAATTCGTAATGAGCCAGATATAGAGTGGAGTAGCAGTTCAGCAGTGCCTAAGGATCATTTCATTTTGTACCTTATGGTAAGAAATTTAGTTTCCAAGGGGTGTGTCTATCACTTAGTCCTAGTTAATGACTCTAGTGTTGAGATACCTCATATCCAGTCAGTTTCAGTAGTAAAAGAGTTTCCAGAAGTCTTTCCTGATGATCTTCCCGGAGTCCCTCCTGAGTGAGAAATAGAATTCGATATAGATATTCTTCCAGAAACTCATCCTATATCTATTCTTCCATATAGAATGGCTCTAGTAGAGTTGAAAGAACTTAAAAAATAGTTGAAAATCTCTTTGATAAGGTCTTTATTTGACCAAGTGTCCTATCTTGGGGCTCTCCAGTCTTATTTGTGAGAAATAAAGATGGTTCCCTTAGGATGTGTATTGATTACCGCCAGTTGAACTAGGTTACCATAAATAATAAGTATCCTCTTCCAAGAATTGATGATCTTTTTTATCAGCTTCTGGGTGCTACTTGTTTTTCTAAGATAGACCTCAGATCAGGATACCATCTGTTGAGGGTAAAGGAATGTGATATTCCAAAGACAACATGCAGGACCCGTTATGGTCATTATGAGTTCTAAGGTATGTCCTTTGGTTTGACCAATGGCGCCTGCAACCATTTTGGACCTTATGAATAGAGTATTCAAACCTTATTTATATATGTTTGTTATCGTATTCATTGATGACATACTAACCTATTCGAGGAATGAGAAAGATCATGCTAGTCATCTAAGTATAGTTCTCCAAACTTTAAAGGGTAGAGAGTTATATGCCAAGTTCTCTAAGTGTGAGTTTTGGCTTGAGTCTGTGGCATTCTTAGGCCACATTGTGTCTGGAGAGGGAATTAAAGTTGATACTCAGAAAATAGAGAAAGTGCAGAATTGTCCTAGAACCACATCTCCAACTGATATTAGGAGTTTCTTGTGTTTGGCTGGCTATTATAGAAGGTTCATAGAGGGGTTCTCATCTGTTTAATCCCCTTTGGCCAAGCTAACTAAGAAAACAGTGAAGTTTCAATGGTCTGAAGCTTGTGAGAAAAGCTTTCAGGAATTGAAAAAGAGGTTGACTATTGCCCTAGTATTGACCTTACCAGAAGGTACATAAGGCTTTGTTGTTTATTGTGATGCATCTAGAGTTGGTTTGGGCTGTGTGTTGATGCAGAATGACAAGGTTATAGCTTATGCCTCTAGACAGTTGGGAGTTCGTGAGAAGAACTACCCAACCCATGATCTAGAGTTGGCTGCCGTAGTATTTCCTTTGAAAATATGGCGCCATTATCTTTATGGTGTGCATGTGGATGTGTTCACCAATCATAGAGTCTTCAATAAGTGTTTACTCAGAAAGAGCTTAATCTTAAACAAAAGAGGTGGTTAGAAGTACTCAAGGATTATGACATGAGTATTCTTTACCACCCAGGTAAGGCTAGTGCTGATGTTGATGCCTTGAGTAGGTTATCTATGGGTAGTACCGCCCATTTTGAGAAAGATAAGAAATATCTAGGAAAGGATATGCATAGACTTGCACGCTTGGGAGTCCGACTAATGGATTCCATAGAAGGAGGAGTAGTGGAGATGGATGGGACTGAATCATCCTTAGTGTCAGAAGTGAAAGAGAAACATGACCAAGGCCCTATTTTGCTTCAATTGGAGGCAAATGTTCATAAGCAAAAATAATTGGCTTTTTAACAAGGGGGAAATGGTGTATTGAGGTATCAAGGTAGGTTGTGTGTACCTAGGGTGGATGAACTCCAAGAGAGGATCATGGAGGAAACTCATAGCTCCAGATATTCTATCCATCCGGGTTCCATAAAAATGTATTGTGATTTTAGAGAAGTTTATTGGTGGAGTAGTATGACGAAGGGCATTGCAAAGTTTGTTGCTTAGTATCCGAATTGCTAACAAGTTAAAGTAGAGCATCAAAGTCCCAATGGTTTGGCTCAAAATATAGAACTTTTGGAATGGAAGTGGGAGATGATAAACATGAACTTCATCACAGGTTTACCAAGGTCTCGCAGGCAGCATGATTCTATTTAGGTGATTATTGATAGAATGATATAATCAGCACACCTTTTGTCGGTGAAGACTAGTAATTCAACAAGAGATTATGCTAAGTTTTATATTCAAGAGGTTGTAAGACTTTATGGAGTTCCGGTCTCCATTATTTCAGACAGAGGTGCGCAATTTACTGCACAGTTTTGGAAGTCATTCCAAAAAGGCTTAGGTTTAAAGGTGAACTTAAGTACAACCTTTCATCCTCATATAGATGGGCAAGCAGAGCGCACTATTCAGACCTTAAAGGATATGTTGAGGTCTTGTGTGATTGATTTCAAAGGTAATTTGGATGATCACCTACCTCTTATTGAATTTGCTTACAACAATAGTTACCAATCTAGCATCCAAATGGCTCCTTATGAAGCTATTTATGGGAGAAGATGAAGATCTCTTATTGGATGGTTTGAAGTTGGTAAAGCTGGGTTGATAGGACCAGACTTAGTTCATCAAGCTATGGAAAAAGTGAAAGTGATTCAAGAGAGGTTGAAAACGGCGCAGAGTCGTCAGAAATCCTACACTGATGTTAGGAGAAGGGAGTTAGAGTTTGAATTATATGATTGGGTATACTTGAAAGTTTCACCCATGAAGGGTGTTATGAGATTTGGTAAGAAGGGGAAGCTTAGTCTATGTTATATTGGTCCTTACAGAATATCCAAGAGGATTGGCAATGTAGCTTATGAGTTAGAGCTACTACAACAGTTAGCAGTGGTTCATCCGGTATTTCATATTTCCATGTTGAATAAGTGCATGAGAGATCCTTAACTTATCATACCAACTGAAGATATTGGTAGCAAAGATAGCTTATCTTATGAGGAGATTCCGGTTCAGATTCTAGATCGTCAAGTTTGCATGTTGAGGACTAAGGAAGTAGCATCAGTCAAAGTCCTTTGGAGGAACCAGTTTGTTGAATAAGCTACTTGGGAAGTTGAGGAGGATATGAAGAAGAGATATCCACATCTCTTTGAGCCCATATAAGTTCTAGACCAAGGTACTAATTCTCTTCTTAGTACTCTTTAATTTATATACTTGATGTGTTAGATTTGCTTGTTGGGTGTTTGAGCTGAATGTTAGATGTTACACCCTTATCCTAGTAAGAGTAATCTCATTCGAGGAAGAATGTTCCCAAGGGGGAGATATTATAACATCTCGCTAATTGAAAGAACTAGAAAGAGTTAGAATTGGAAATAGTCATTTTAAGAAAGAATGAAAATCTAGAAATTTGTTAAGTTATGTTAAGTTTGGATTTTTGGTCAATTTCAAACGACCATAACTCATAGCTCTTGATGAGTTAGGTGTGCTTCCAGATACCATAGGAAAGATCTTGGAATTATATTGCCAACGCTGCCAAGTTTACGTGATTCCAAGTTCGTATGAGTGAGATATTCTCATTTGAAGTTGGGTTGTTCAAATAAGAAAAATCAAAACCGGATTTTGGAAGGGTATTTTGGTCTTTACAATACCCAATTAAATTAATTCTTTTTTGATAATTATTTAGGGGTCTAAACTGAACTTGGTCAGCTTACACTTTTGAAAATTGAGATAGGATTTTAGAGAAGAGAAAAGAAGAGGAGAAAAGAGGAGAAGAAGCAAGAATCATCAAATTCTCGAATCTAAGATTGTGGATTTCATCAAAGGGTGATCCCTACGAGGTATGTGAGACTTTCATAGAGTAGGGTTCGTTCACCCACGCGTCAATCATGTTTAGTTCAGTAAAATTCATCCTAAAAAGATTGAAGTTTGATGTTCTTGAAATATGTTTTAGTTCTTGAGAGTTGATGGGATTGTTGAGTTCTTGATGGTATCGTGTCAATTTTTAGAGTGATATTTGATTAGATTCTTATGTACATGCACTGGGTATCTGAATCTAAAGAAAATTTGAGAAAAAATAGTACAGTTTAGGCGATTTGGGGTTGGGAAAAAGAGAAAGGAAAAGTCGGGAGAATCTGGGCACCAGTTCTGCGACTGTCCGCGGTGCGAACCTTTTCCTTTGATTTGGGGAAACCTCTATGACATCGCGGAGCGGACACAGACCATTCTGCCTCAAAATTTATTTTTGCGACCAAATATTTAAATACAGGTCTGCGTCGCGGACTACTTTCCATACAGTGATTTCTTGATCTTTTCTCATGATTAACTATCTAAAAATACTCCTAAACATCATGATATCATTCCTATCACAAATAACAATCCTTGAATCCACAATTCAATTCAAGGAAATTTAAGAGTCAAGTCAAGGAAAGTTAAGAGTCAAGTTAAGAGAAATTTATAAAGTTTTCCAAAAGTCTTTTAGAAATCCTTTAACCTTGTTTTAAGACATAATCTCTGACTTGAGTAAAGAGTAAGAGTAAAAGTTTATTTCTTCAAAGATTATACGGGAAATAAGTATTCCCAAGAGTTAAAATTGTTTTCACATTAGAGCAAGAAAGGGAACATAGATTCCAAGAGAGCTTTTAAGCTAAGTTTTAAATAATTATCTCAAACCAAAAAAATAATAATTTTAAAAACATATGAGCCAAGTATATTTTGGGAGTAGTTGTCACGCCCTGAGCCTACACCCTGGGCAGGACTGGCACTTGAGAACCATTGTTGGCATCAAGCGAACTGTTGGCCTAGCTTACTTTACTCTGCGGAAGACTCTAAGCATTATTACAATAATCAATTGCGCTAATGAAACAACTGTCTAATAGAATAACTTAGAACGTTTAAAGGTCAAACATTCAACTTTGCCAAAATGGCAACTCAAGTCTTAACATAAGAAATAGCAATGTAAAGAAGACTGGACTATTAACTTTCTATGAAGCCTCTAAAACAAGGAGGGATGTCGAGTCAAAATCCCCGATCATCCAAACAACTAAAGAACTAAAGCAATGTACAATGAGCCCTCCGAAAAGCAAGGAGGCTCACCAACTAACTCTGAGTGGTCAACTGGATCAACGAGGCACTAGGTGCTGATCCTAATTACATGTGTCTGCATCATAAGAAGATGCAAACCAAATGGCATCAGTACATTGAATGTACAAGCATGCGAAGGGAAAGCTAAACAAAACATAAGCTTGAAAGGAATCTGAAAGAAGCGCTTACCTTGGCTTTACTCAACTCATGAATAACTTAACTCTATATAAAGCAACAATACACATGCAATATATAGAAAGCTTTTAAAACAGTAGAAAGCAACTCAGTTTGTTAAAGAAATGCAATAACAACTCAATCTACTCATATAATAAAGTAATGTAATACTGTGGGAGTTTCTATAACCGACAACCATCACTATGAGCTTAAGTGATGATACAATGTCTTGCCCATGCTGCCAAAACTGTACTATACTTTGCCATCATATAAAACACCTTAACTAAGTGGATCCAATAGTCTATGCTAAAAAGCACTTAAGGAGTCATCTAAAAAGTATGATCCTTTACTTCCCATGATGGTTACATAGTTTACGAAGACTTGAGTTATTATGAACTTGCGTCCCCATATCGGTGCTCAATACTACTCCCAAATATGCTTAGCTCATATGTTTTTAAAACAAAAACTCTTTCTTTGGTTTGAGATAATTACTAAAAACTTAACTTAAAATCTCACTTGAAAATCAGTGTTTCCCTTCTTACTCAAATGTGAAAACATGTTAGCTTTTGGGAATACTTAGTTCCCGTATAATATTTGAAGAAATGAACTCTTACTCCTACTTTTTAGTCAACTCAAATCTTATGTCTTAAAACAAAGTTAAAATGTTTGTGAAAGACTTTTGAAATACTTTATGAACATCTCTTGACTTGATTCTTAACTTCTAAACACGAGTCTTACTATCCTTGAATTGAATTATGAATTCAAGGTTCATGATCTCATATTTATGGATGATTTCATGATTTTTAGACATAGCTTAGAGTGGTGGAATCAACTAGAAAACATAGGTACGTTGCTAAGGAACTAGTTCGGAAAGATGGGGAAAAATGGGATGAACTGGCGTCCCTGGCACTCTGAGAGGCGTGCGGCGCCAGCCCTTGAATTTCAGAGAAGGACTTGGGGAGCTCTGGCTGGCACGGCACCCCAGAGGTCAAACTTCAGAGCCCCTTTTGGGGTGCTCTGGCTGGGGCGGCCCCAAGCCTCTGCCCAGGTGGGTCCGGACTTTTCTTCTTCGTTTTTCATCTCTAAACCCCCTATTTCGACTTGGTTCTTTCCCCAAACACTTAGAATCGACTATACCATCAAAATACATCATATTCTACTCGAAATCACAGCTAAAATCATGAATTAAACTCAAGAAACTTCAACAACAAGAACCCACAAGATTTCAGACGAATTTCATCAAGAACTCATAAGATATACTTTCAAATCAATATACTTCACTGAATTGAATCATGATTGGAACGTGGGTGAACTAACCCAACGCTATGTGATCTCACATACCTCGTAGGGATCACCCCTTGACGAAATCCACAAGCGATTCTTGAAAAATTAACGATTCTTGCTCCTTTTCTTTTCTCTTCTCTCAAAACCCTAACTTCTTTTTCTAAAGCGTAAACTGACCAAGTTCAGTTTAGACCTCAATTAGATTCCAAAAAACAAAATAAATTAATTTGGTAAGGAAAAGACCAAACTACCCATCCAAAATCTGGATTACACTTTCCTTATTTGAACAACCCAACTTCCAATGGGCATATCTCATTCATAAAAAATTGGAATCACGCAAACTCGGCGGCGTCGAAAAGATAATTCCAAGAGATTTTATACGGTATCTTGAAGCACACCTAACTCATCCTGAGCTAGGATTTATGGCCTTTTAAAGTTGACCAAAACCTCAAACTTAACATAACTTAACAAATTTCAAGATTTTTCATTCTTTCCTAAAATGACTATTTCCAGTTCTAACTCTTTCTAGTTCTTTCAATTAGCGAGATGTTAAAATATCCCCCCCTTGGGAACATTCGTCCTCGAATGAGATTACTCTTACTAGACTAAGGGTGTAACATCTAATATTCATCTTAAACACCCAATAAGCATTGCAAATACAAAATGCCAACTTATAAATTAAAGAGTACTAAGAAGAGAAGTAGTACCTTGATATGGAATTTCTCCGGTCTAAAAAAGATGTGTATATCTGTTCTTCATATCTTCTTCAGCTTCCCAAGTATCTTCCTCAACAAATTAGTTCCTCCAAAGAACTTTGACTGATGCTACCTCTTTTGTCCTCAACTTGCGAACTTGGTGATCTAGAATCTGAACAGGAATCTCCTCATAAGATAAGCTATCCATATCCCAAAATCTTCAATTGGTATGATAAGTGAAGGATTTTCCATACACATCTTCAACATGGAGACATGAAATATCGAATGAACCACTACCAACTCTTGGGGTAGCGCTAACTCATAAGCTACATTGACAATCCTCTTGGATATTCGGTAAGGACCAATATACCGGGGACTAAGCTTCCCCTTCTTACCAAACCTCATAACAACCTTCATGGGTGAAACTTTCAAGTATACCCAATCATCTACTTCAAACTCCAACTGCCTTATCCTAACGTCAGTGTAGGATTTCTGACGACTCTGTGCTATTTTCAATCTCTCTCGAATAACTTTCACCTTTCCCATAGCTTGATGAACTAAGTCTGGTCCTATCAACCCAGCTTCACCAACTTCAAACCATCCAATATGAGATCTGCATTTTCTCCCATAAAGAGCTTCATAAGGAGCCATCTGGATGCTAGAGTGGTAACTATCATTGTAAGCAAACTCAATGAGAGGTAGGTGATCATCCCAGTTACCTTTGAAATTAATCACACAAGCCCTAACATATCCTATAAGGTTTGAATAGTGCACTCTGCTTGCCCATCTGTCTTAGGGCGAAAAGCGGTACTTAAATTCACCTTTGAACCCAAACCTTTCTGAAAAGATTTCCAAAACTGTGCAATAAATTTGGCACCTCTATCTGAAATAATGGAGACCGTAAACCCATGAAGTCTTACAACCTCTTGAATATACAACTTATCATAATCTTCTGCTGAATGGGTAATCTTTACTGGCAAAAAATGGGCTAACTTTGTCATTCTATCGACAAGCACCCAAATAGAATCATGCTGCCTACGAGACCTTTTCAAACATGTGATGAAGTCCATGTTTATCATCTCCCACTTCCATTCTAGAAGTTCTGTATTTTTAGCCAAACCACCGGGCCTTCGATGCTCTATTTTAACTTGTTGGCAATTCGAACACTTAGCATCAAACTCTGCAATGCCCTTCTTCATACCACTCCACCAATAAACCTCTCTCAAATAGCGATACATCTTTTTGGAACTCGGATGAATGGAATATCTGGATCTATGAGCTTCCTCCATGATCCTCTCTTGGAGTTCATCCACCCTCGGGACACACAACCTACTTTGATACTTCAATACACCATATTCCCCTTGTTCAAAAGCCAGTACTTTTTGCTTATGAACATTTGCCTTTAATTCAAGCAAAATAGGGTATTGATCTTGCTTCTCTTTCACTTCTGACACTAAGAATGATTCAGCCCCATTCATCACCACTACTCCTTTCTATGGAATCCATTAGTCGGACTCCCAAGCGTGAAAGTGTATGCACATCTTTTGCTAGATCTTTCTTATCTTCGTCAAAATGGGCGGTACTACCCGTAGATAACCTTCTCAAGGCATCAGAAACAACATTAGCCTTACCTCCGTGGTAAAGAATACTCATGTCATAATCCTTGAGGAATTCTAACCACCTCTTTTGTCTGAGATTAAGCTTTTCCTAACTCAACACATACTGAAAACTTTTGTGATCGGTGAACACATCCACATGAACACCATAAAGATAATGGCGCCATATTTTCAAAGAAGATACTACGACAACTAATTCTAGATCATGGGTTGGGTAATTCTTCTCATGACCTTTCAACTGTCTCGAGTCATAAGCTATAACCTTTCCATTCTGTATTAACACACAACCCAAACCAACTCTAGACGCGTCATAATATATGATAAAACCTTGCGTACCTTCTGGTAAGGTCAATACTGGGGCAGTAGTCAACCTCTTTTTCAATTCCTGAAAGCTTTTCTCACAAGCATCAGACCGTTGAAACCTAACTATTTTCTGAGTTAACTTTGGTCAAAGTGGATGAAATAGTTGAGAACCCCTCTATGAACGTTCTATAATATCCAACCAACCCCAAGAAACTCCTAATATCAGTTGGAGATATGAGTCTACGCCAATTATGCACTGCCTTTATCTTCTGAGTGTCAACTTTAATTCGCTCTCCAGACACAATGTGGCCTAAGAATGCCACATACTCAAGCCGAAATTCACACTTAGAGAACTTGGCATATAACTCTCTATCATTTAAAATTTGGAGAACTATTCTGAGATGACTCGCATGATCTTCTTCATTCCTTGAATAGATTAGTATGTCATCAATGAATACGATAACAAACATATCTAAATAAGGTTTGAATACTCTATTCATAAGGTGCATGAATGTTGCAGGCATATTGGTCAAACCAAATGACATAACTAAGAACTCATAATGACCATAACGAGTCTTGAATGTTACCTTTGGAATATCACATTCCCTTACCCTCAACTAATGGTAGCCTGATCAGAGGTCTATCTTAGAGAAATAAGTAGGACCCAGAAGCTGATCGAAAAGATCGAAAAGATCATCAATTCTCAGAAGAGGATATTTGTTCTTGATGGTAACCTTGTTCAACTGTCAGTAATCTATAAGCATCCTAAGGGAACCATCCTTCTTTCTCACAAATTAGACCGGAGCACCCCAAGGTGAGACACTTGGTCAAATAAAACACTTATCAAGGAGATCTTTCAACTGTTCTTTTAAATCTTTTAACTCTGCTAGAGAAATTCTATATGGCATAATAGATATAGGTCGAGTGTCTGGAAGAATGTCTATATCGAAGTCTATTTCTTTCTTAGGAGAGAGTCCAGGTAGATCATCTGGAAAGATTTCTGGAAACTCTTTTACTACTGAAACTGTCTGAATATGAGGGATCTCCACACTAGAGTCATTAACTCAGACCAAGTAATAAACACAACCTTTAGAAACTCAATTTCTTTCCTTCAGGTACAAAATGAAATGACCCTTAGGCACTGCTGAACTGCTACTCCAATCTATAACTGGCTCATTAGGAATTTGGAACCTAACAACTCGAGTTTTACAATCAATTGAGGCATAACATGCACGAAGCCAGTCCATACCAAGAATGACATCAAAATCTACCATGTCTAACTCAACTAAATCAGCCATGGTGTTCTTGTGATTGATGGAAATGACACAATCACGATATACTCGTTCAGCTAGAATAGACTCCCTAACAGGTGTAGAAACAGAGAAGGGTTCACAAAGTTTCTCAGGAAGAACATCAAAATTATTTGTAACATAAGAAGTCCCAAAATATAAACTCTCTCCTGGATCTAGCAAAGCATAAAGTTCAAGAGTAAAGAATTTGATCATACTAGTGACAACATCTGGAGAATTTTCTTGCTCTTGATGACTAGTGATCGCATAAAGGAGGTTTGCTCCTCCACTAGTACCGAAAGTAGCTCCTCTAGGTGCAGCCCTGTCTGGTGGAGCAACTGATGAAAATTAAGCTCTATTGCCTTGATTGCCATTACCTTGGTAGTTCTTAGGGAACTCTTTCATGAAGTGACCCTCTTGTCCACACTTGAAACAACCTGTGGAGCCATCACGACACTTACATGGATGTGTTCTACCATAGTTAGCACATGCAGGAGCCCATTTACCTCCTTGTGCCACACTACCCTGAGATTAGGCAGGTCTAGCCTTGAAGTGCTGCAAATTCTGACTATTACACTCACTTTTGTTTCTAGGTGCAGGTGCACTAGCAGATGATGGAGCGGCTCCCTTTTGCCTTTGTTTGAAAGAAGACAAGTTCAGATTATTTCTTTGCTGCCCGGACTCATTTCCTGATGTCTTAGCCTTCTTATTTCTGAAATCCTCTCTATCCCTCAACTTCTCTTTCTCATCCTCCTGTGCATAGACCATCAACCTTGTTGTATACATTTCACCTATTAGCATTGTAGCCTTACCTTTATTACTCGACAGATGAGACAACCCAGCAACAAACAAACTCATTCCACACCTCATGTCCGCAACCATTTCTGGAGCATAACGGGATAGTTGAATGAACTTCAACCCATACTCATGAATGCTCAAAGAAACCTGCAAGTGTGAGGAACTTTCATACCTTAGCCTCTTTCAGTTCTCGGGGGAAAGAAATGCCCCAAGAAGGACTCCTCAAAATAAGCCCAACTCGCAGGTGGTGCTCCTTCAACTCTACCCTTCTTCCATTGGTCAAACCAAGTTCTAGCAACATTCTTCACTTGATATGCAACTAGTTCAACTCGCTCAGCATTGACAACGTCCATGACCTCAAATACCTTTTACAGCTCCTCAATAAAGTTCTCTGGATCCTTTATAGTGCTTTAACTAGTGAAACTTGGAGGATTCATCCTCAAGAACTCAAGAATCCTCGAAGTATCATTCCCTTCCTGTCGGTTCTCTCTCTGTCCAGCTTGGTTTGTCACAGCTTAACTCAACAATCTTATCGCTTCGATGAACTAAGCATTGGTAAATTCTACTTGGGATTGCACTTCAGGTGCATTGGGTACCCCTTGCTCCTCAACATTATGCCTAGTAGGACGACCTCTGACAGCTCTTCATTGAGGCATGATTAGCGGAAAACACACGCAATCATGAATTAGAAATAGACTTTATAGAGATGAACTCTATCGCATGAAATAAGTGTGGAAGAAGTGAGATAATTTCCTAAATGTCGCAACCTCCTAATTATAGATGTGGCGCGCTTCACATCGTTAACTAGGACTCTACAGACACGGCTTCATAGACTCCATATGACTCTTGAACTCTTTTCTCTGATACCAATTTTATTACTCCCCGAGCCTACACCTTGGGCGGGACTCGCACTCGATAACCATTGTTAGCGTCAAGCGAACCCTTGGCCTGGATTACTTTACTCAGTGGAAGACTCTAAGTATTATTACAATGATCAATTGCACTTATAAAACAATTGTCTAATAAAATAACTTAGAATGTTTAAAGGTCAAACATTTAACTTGGCCAAAATTGCAACTCAAGTCTTAACATAAAAAATAACAACGTAAAGACGACTAAACTACTAACTGTCTATAAAGCCTCTAAAACAAGGAGGGATGTCGGGACCAAACCCCCGATCATCCAAACAACTAAAGAACTAAAGAAATGTAAAAGTAGCCCTTCGGAAAGCAAAGAGGCTTACCAACTGACTATGAGTGCTCAACTGGGTCAACGAGGCGCTGGGTGCTAATCCTAATTACTTGTGTATGCATCGTAAGAAGATGCAGGCCAAATGGCATAAGTAAATTAAATGTACGAGCATGCGAGGGGAAAACTAAACATAATATAAGCTTGACAAGAATATGAACGGAACGCTTACCTTGGCTTTACTCAACTCATGAATAACTTAAGTCAATATAAAGCAACATTGCATATGCAATATATAGAATGCTTTTAAAACAGTAGAAACCAACTCAGTTTGTTAAAGAAATGCAATAACAACTCAACCTACTAATATAATAAAGTAATGTAATACGATGGGAGTTTCTCGAATCGACACCTATAACTATGAGCCTAAGTGATGATACAACGTTTTGCCCAAACTGCTAAAACTGGGGCATATGAGAAGATATTGTCCCAATCCACATGTGTTTGATTCTGCGCAGTAGCCTTCTAGAGAAATGGTACCCATGGGGAATGGTAATAATGGTAGAGGACATCCACAAGGTGGGCAAGGAGGTAATCAACGAGCCCATGGAGGTAGAGGAAATGGTAACGGAGGTAGGGGTAACGTGCAACCAGGTAGGGAAGTGGCTCATCAAGATGATAAGGCTTAGTGTTACACTTTTCCAGGCAAGAATGAGGAAGATGTGTCTGACGCGATGATCACATGTACTATTCTTATCTGCGACCGAATATCTAATGTGTTGTTTGATCCGGGATCTACTTAATCTTATGTATCTGTGCGATTTGCGTCAGAGTTTGATATGATTTGTGATATACTTGATGCCCCTATTCATGTTTCTACCCCAATTGGAGAGTCGGTCATATTTACCCATGTCTATCGTGCTTGTCCTATTTTGTTTATGGGATTTTAGACTTGGGTTGATTTAGTGATTTTGGATATGATTGACTTTGACATAATCTTAGGCATGACTTGGTTGTCCCCCTATTATGTTATGCTTAATTGTAATACTAAGTCTGTAACTCTAGAAATTTCGGGAAGGAAAAAATTAGAGTGGGAAGGGGTGTACAAGCCTAAGCAAGGTAAGATTATATCCTCCATTCGGGCTAGTAAACTGGTAGAACAGGGTTGTTTGGCTTATTTGGCTCATATTGGGGATGTTGAGATTGAAGCTCCATCAATTGGGTCTATTCTTATGGTGTCAAAATTTATAGAAGTGTTTCCTAATGATTTACCTGGTATGCCTCCGGATAGAGATATATATATTTGCATTGATTAAGAGCCTGGTATGTATCCCATTTCTATCCCTCCATATCGCATGGCTCCGACAGAGTTAAGAGAGCTTAAGGCCTAAATCCAAGAGCTTTTTTATAAGGCATTTATTCATCCTAGTGCTTCCTCATGAGGTGCTCCAGTTTTGGTTGTTAAGAAAAAGAATGGTAGTATTAGAATCTGTATAGATTATCAATAATTGAATAGGGTCACTATTCGAAATAAGTACCCATTGCCTCGAATAGATGATCTTTTTGACCAATTCCAAGGTGCCTCAATTTTCTCTATGATTGATCTAAGATCCGATTACCATCAATTAAAAATTAGGCTTGAGGATGTGCCCAAGACGGCGTTTAGAACTCGCTATGGGCACTATGAGTTTTTGGTTATGTCTTTTGGTTTGACCAATGCGCCTGCAACTTTTATGAGTTTAATGAATGGAGTGTTCAAGCCATTTCTTTATTCTTTCGTCATAGTCTTTATTGATGATATTTTGGTCTATTCGAGAAGTGAGGGAGAGCATGCCAACCATCTTCGTAGTGTTTCGGTGTTCTTGGGAAGCAAAAGCTATATGCTAAATTTTCTAAGTGTGAATTTTGGTTGAAATCGGTTGCATTTTTGGGGCATGTAGTTTCAAAAGAATGGGTAATGATAGATCCCCAAAAGATTGAGGTGGTTAAGAATTGGGTTAGGCCAAGCTCTGTGATGGAAGTTAGGAGTTTTGTGGGGCTCGCTGCTACTCTCATCGATTTGTGAAGAATTTTGTTTCCGTTGCCACTCACTTGACTAACTTGACCAAAAAGGAGGTACCCATCGAATGGACTGAAAAGTGTGATGAGAGCTTTCACAAGCTCCAAACTCTGTTGACCACCGCACCCATTCTAGTAGTACCGGTGGAAGGTAAAGATTTTATAGTTTATTGTGATGCTTCACATTCTGGTTTGGGTGAAGTGTTGATGCATGATAAGAATATTATAGCTTATGTATCACATCAATTGAAGGTGCATGAAAGGAATTATCCAACACATGATTTAGAGTTGGAAGCGGTAGTATTTGATCTTAAGATATGGCGGAATTACCTCTATGGTGTTAAGTGTGAAGTGCTTACTGATCATCGTAGTTTGCAGGATGTGTTTACTCAAAAGGATCTAAATTTGAGATAGTGAAGGTGGATGGAGTTACTTAAGGATTATGATGTGACAATTCCATACCATTCGGGCAAGGCTAATGTGGTGGCATACGCTTTGAGTCGAAAAGCGGTGAGTATGGGTAGTTTAGCTTGCTTGAATGTATCCAAGCGACCTTTGGCTACGGAAATGCAGACCTAAGAGTCTAAGTTCATGCAGTTGGGCATCTCAAAAAGAGGTGGGGTGTTATGTAGCATTGAAGTGAGGGCCACACTCATTTAAGAGATCAAGGACAAACAATTTGAGGATGAGATTTGGAGGATCTTAGAAAGAAGACTGTGAATTGTAAGGCACAAGAAACCACTCTTAATACGGATGGTGTGCTCAATTTTTAAGGAAGAATTTGTGTTCCTAGACTAGATGACTTGATTGAAAAATTGTTGGCGGAGTTTTATGGTTCACGATATTCTATTCATTCGGGTGTGACCAAGATGTATCGAGATTTGAAGAGAATTTATTGGTGGCCGGGCATGAAGAAAGACATAGCGGAGTTTGTGGCAAAGTGTCAAAATTGTCAACAAGTGAAGTATGAACATCAAATGCCGGCAGGTTTACATAAAAAAATGTCAATTCTGGAATAGAAGTGGGAAAGGATAGCCATGGATTTTATGGTTAGTCTTCCCAAGACTTTGGGGAAGTTTGATTCTATTTGGGTATTGGTTGATAGATTAACCAGGTCAGTCCATTTTATTCCGGTAAGAACAGATTATAATGCTGAGCAATTGACTAAAGATTATGTGAAAGAAATAGTGAGGTTGCATGGGGTGCCCCTCTGTATCAGCTCAGACCGTGGTACCCAATTCACATCCAAGTTTTGGAGGAAATTTCATGCTGAATTGGGCACACAACTCTTTTTCAGTACAACCTTCCATCCACAGATAGATGGGCAGTCGGAGAGGACTATTCAAGTATTAGAAGACATCTTGAGGGCATGTGTGCTTGATTTTGGAGGGCATTGGAATAAATTCATACCTTTGTGTGAGTTCTCCTATAATAATAGTTATCACTCCAGTATTGATGTGTCACCATTTGAGGCACTCTATGGGAGGGGATGTAGATCACCCATATGATGGTTTGAGGCTGGAGATGTGAAACCTTTGGGGGTAGATTTGGTGAAGGATGCTTAAGATAAGGTGAGGAGTATTCAAGCCTTTTAGCAGGCTAGAGTAGATAGAATAAGTATGCGGATCATAAGGTAAGAGACATGGTGTTTCAAACTGGTGAGAATGTTCTTCTCAAGGTATCACCCATGAAAGGGGTGATGAGATTTGGTAAGAAAGGAAAGGTAAGTCCGCGATACATTGGTCCATTCGAGATTCTTGAATATGTGGGACCGGTAGCGTATAGATTGGCTTTACCTCCTAATCTATCGGGTGTTCATCCGGTATTTCATGTATCCATGTTGAAGAGGTATCATGATGACATGGATTATATCATAAAGTGGGACTCAATTGTGTTAGACAAGGACCTCCAATATGAGGAGGAACCGATTGCAATTCTTGATCGTGAGGTGCGTAAGTTGAGGACCAAGGAGATTAAGTCCGTGAAAGTTCAATGGAAGCATCGTCCAGTTGAGGAAGCTACTTGGGAAACCGAGAGGGACATGCAAGACAAGTATCCCCAATTTTTCGTCGATACAGGTACTACTTCATTCTTTCCTTCGCCTATTTTCCTAAGTTTTGTCACTCAGGGACGAGTGATGGGTAAATTGGTGTCTATTTTAAAGACATGTTCCCGTCGTTATAGAAATGCCAACAGGGGAAAATTTGGGGCCGAAAAACTTTTTCATAGTATTTGAATTTTCCCAACCTAATCCAGATTTGGATGAAATTGGAGTCTTTGAGGTGTAGGGAAATCTGTTAACAATCGGGTGAATTATTTATGATTTTGATTACATGTGTAGTTAAATAACTCGTTAACGAATCCGTACGACTTTATGGAATTGAATTCTGAAATGGGGATTTTGGAATTCTTTAAATAGCTCACTGGTTCGTGCAAGCCACCTTTGTGGGGATTTTGTCCGCTCTAGCGGGGCCGCTACAACAGGATTAGGGCCGTTGTGGCGGGTGCGACGTGACTTAGGGTCGTTAATAAACCCCTAAACGACCTTAGTTGTCACTTTTCAATTTTTATAGCTAAGGAACGAACCCCAAGCGACTGTTACTCATTTTTCACCATTCTTGATGTTTTTCACTCCCCGAATCCATTTTTTGATCCGTAGAACGTAATAGAATTGGTGAATATTGATGGGGAAGGTTTTGTTATAGATTCTATGGTGGAAGAAACCCTAAATTGGATAATTGGGATCATGGGTATGATCTAGGGGTCATAGAATTGTTAGTATTTTGTGTAATTAGTGATTTTTTATTGATTTCCGTATTATATTGATTGTTTGTAGACCAAGAACAAGCGGAACGAATCTAGAAAGGCAAGGCTCAGGTTTCTTAGGGTTTCAAGCTTGTTTTGAGGTAGGTGATGGTTATGATTCTATGATTGTGTGATGTATGTTTGTTCTTGCTTCATTATGATACTTGTATATGTATGAATGTGGCAATGTTGAATTGAATCATGATTGGCGCGTGGGTGAACTTACCTAACTCTATATTATCTCACATACCTCATAGGGATCATCCCTTGATGAAATCCACAAGCGATTCTTGAAGAACTTGACGATTCTTGCTCCTTCTCCTCTTCTGTCTTCTTCTTTTCTCTTCTCTCAAAACCCTAACTTAGTTTTCAAAAGCGTAAACTAACCAAGTTCAGTTTAGACCCCAATTAGACTCCTAAAAAAGAAATAAAGTAATTTGGTAAGGAAAAGACCAAACTACCTTTCCAAAATCCAGATTACACTTTCCTTATTCGAACATCCCAACTTCCAATGGGAATATCTCACTCATAAAAACTCGGAATTGTGCAAACTCAAAGGTGTTGGAAAGATAATTCCAATTACTTTCCTACGGTATTTGGAAGTTCACCTAACTCATCCTGATCTAAAAGTTATGGTCGTTTGAAGTTGACAAAAAACCCAAACTTAACATAACTTAACAAATTTGCAGATTTTTCATTCTTTCCAAAAATGACTATTTCCAATTCTAACTCTTTCTAGGTTTTTCAATTAGCGAGATGCTATAGTAGTTTTGAGCATCGCTATAGAAATGAGAGTTCATAATAACTCAAGTCTCCATAAACCATGTAGCCATCATGGGTAGAAAAAGGATCATACTTTTTAGATAATTTCTTAGTGCTTTTAAGCATAGACTAGTGGATCCACTTAATTAAGGCATTATATATGATGGAAAAGTATAGGACAGTTTTGGCAGTGTTGGCAAGACGATGTATCACCACTTAGGCTCATAGTGGTGGTTGTCGGTTAGAGAAACTCCCACAGTATTATATTACCTTACAAGTAAATTGAGTTGTTATTGCATTTCTTTAACAAATTTAGTTGCTACTACTGTTTTAAATGCTCTGTATAACTGCACTATTATTGTTGTTTACTTTGCATTTGAGTAAATTCATGAGTTGAGTAAACCCAACGTAAGTATTTTTTTCAGATTCCTTTCAAGCTTATGCTATGTTTAGTATTCCCCTCGCATACTCGTACATTCAATGTGTTGATGTCATTTGGCATGCATCATTTTATGATGCAGACACAGGTAACTAGGATCAGCATCCAATGCCTCGTTGATCCAATTGAGCACTCAGAGTGAGTTGCTGGGCCTCCTTGCTTTCCGGAGGACTCCTTTTACTTTGCTTTCTAGTATTTCAGTTGTTAGGATGATCGGGAGTCTTGTCCCGACATCCCTCCTTCTTTTAGAAGCTTCATAGACAGTTAGTAGTTCAGTTGTCTTTACATTGTTATTTCTTATGTTAAGACTTGAGTTGCCACTTTGGCCAAGTTGAATGTTTGACCTTGAAACGTTCTAAGTTATTTTATCAAACAATTGAGTAGAGATGCATTGAATCCTTGTATTAATGCTTTAATTCTTCCGCTGAGTACGTAAGTCAGGCCAAGGGTTCACTTGGGGCCAGCAATGGTTCTAGAGTGTCAGTCCCGCCCAGGGTGTAGGCTCGGGGCGTGGAACTCTACTCCTAGTTGGGGTTCCATCTGGAGGTGTAGGAGGCTCTCTCCCATCTACAGACGATCTTTTCCTATTCATTTGCTGAATAATTAAACAAATAAAATTTAGACATTTCCATAATTCAAGAAAGCACGATAAGAAACTAGAAACAATGAAGTATTCCTATGAAAACATATAGATTCCCAAAGATTGGATATGAACGTCATCATACTGATTTTTCATACACTACTAAGCACTTTCTCCTATAATGGTAAGACCGGTGAATCTAAATCTCAGATACCACACTGTCACGATCCAAAATTGGCCCATAATGGTGGCTACAATATCTCCTAAGTAGGCAAGCCAAAAATCTAAACAAAAAATTGTGGAAGATAACAATTTAATAAATTAATGACTATAACTAAGAAGAAACCTAAATAAAATATAGAAATTGGCTATAGTATATATTTGTAAGTACGATACAAAATATAAAAGAGAGGCACAAAAGTAACCAAGAAGACAAACTAACACAAAACGAAATCCCCGGACCTACTGTGACTGATACAGTAGCTACTAAGTACGGTAAGGCTATATATACAAGATTACTAACTAATAAAATTACAAAATACAAGTCAGTACAAAAGATGTAAAGTAACAAGTCTTTGAACGCCAGGAGCTCTCCACAATCCAAGTCGGTGTCAGCCAAGGTAGATCCAACGCTCACTAAGGGTGCCTCATACTAGGAGTTGCAACAAAAAAAGATGTAGAAGTGTAGTATAACCACCAAAATAGTGGATACTCAGTATGCATTATAGGCAACCGGGATCTTAAAGATCATATATATAGATAAGTAGTATAACATTTCTAGCAAGATTTGAATTCCATAGGATGAAGGTCAAAAACAAAATTAAATCAAGAAAATAAATCTAACATCGAGTTTACAAAGTGAGAAGGAAAGAAATTAAATTTGAATCATTGAAAATGGGCAGTAAATGAACAAAATCACTAAGGCCCAAGCCCTCTCTCAACAATGGGTTCTTTTAAACCTTAAGGAGGAAGAAATGGAATAAATCCCTAGTAATAACCACAAAAGTGGTCAAGTGGACACTTAAGCGGCCATTGCTAAAGCCATCATCTTGCCGCAAAAGCGTCCTAGATCCAAGAGGTGCTTGCGGTAAAAGCGGTCAGCCAATCGTTTAAGTGGGCCTCACTCCATTTGGCCCTTCTCGCTAAAGCAGGACCTAAACCGCTTAAGCAACTAATGCTTAAGAGTTTAAGGGCCGCTAAATCCGCCATGCCATAACTCCTTCATTAGACGTTGGAGAATAATGCTCAAAACTTTGAATGGACCCTCAAAAATCATTCGGGGTCCAAACAATGTAAACCAAGAGTGCTACCCACTCCAAAATGACATTCAAGACTCACCAGAATTGATCAAACAACAAACGGATGTCATTTTATTATAATGTTGACTTAAGTAAACACTTTCTAGGCAAACAACAAAATAATGATAAATGCCAAAAAATCATTATGATCACCTCAGAACCTGAGCCAAAGGTCGATCTAGACAAAACTTGGAATTTTAGAATCTACCACGCTGATGGATTTCTCATCCAAGCACTTTTACCAAGAATGTTGACTAAGTAAAACTTTTACCAAAACTTTAAAGTTAAAATTCCTGGCAACAAAAACTCAAAATGAAAGTCTCAAAACCCAAACCAATCATCTAACCAGACAAAAAAAACCCTTCTAGAGCTGCTAGAACTAATGGAATCCTCATCCAATATTAGAATCTCTAGAAGTTGACTAAAGTCAATACTTTCATTTCATGAGCCTCCAAATGGTAAAACTCACACCAAACTCTCCCAACCACCTTGAAAAATGTTCCATCCATCCTAGCACCACACAAAAAGGTATAAGAAGTCTACGGAAAGTGACAAAACAATAAAAGCATGCAAAAATACATAAATGACCTCAAGGGTCATTACAAATGTTACATATCTATTAATTGAAATCATTAATGATTATCTAAGATAAATATAAGAAATATAATATCATTAAGAATAATCAATGAGTCAAACTATTTTTAATATGGCCACGCCCGGAGTGATGTAATACGGATTACATCAAGGCTATCCACTGACGTACTTCAATGCTTTGATGGAGTGTTCACAAGAATGGAGGTTGTTTGGCATGTATGGATGCCAAGGAGGGGGTTCCATGCCCTGAATGGGAACATATGCACCTTGAAGGAACTCCCAATTGGGCAACACCATACTTGGATGACAGCTTAGAGCATGGGAGTCCTTATGAATCGAGGAGGAGCAAGTTAAGAATGTGCTCCATTTGGCGAGGTGAAGGACACTTCGGTGACTCGCCAAAGACCTTTGGAAAGGGTTCTAGGATCGCCAACTGATCTAATGAGCTACAAGAGAAGGTTGCCCATTCGGCAAGCACAGAGTACATTTGGCACATCGCCCATTGACCCTCAGACCGCCGAAAGTTACAGTAGCCATCAAGGGAGGAGCCAAGGGAGCAGTGCACTTCACCGACTAGTCGCAACTCACAAAGAGGATAGGGTGAGCCCGACTTAGCTCTCCCATTAGCCTATTTCGGGTCACTTTTGGTCCCATCTATGTAATAATGCCTAAAACTATAAATAGGCCTTTAGTGGTTCATTTTTATACTTAGAATGATTTTTAATATTGTGGTTATAAATCTTAAACTGCTTGTGTGAGTGTTTGAGAGCTTGGTATAAGCTTTTGTTGAATCTTGTTAGAAACGTTGGTGGCTTGGTATATCGGTTCCCTTGAGGTCATTGTAAGAGTTAGGTGCTTCTTGTTGGATAAAAAAATTGAGGTCTTTGGGTTTAATATACCCTTAGGTTGCTATTTGTTTCCTCTTCTTGTGACTATCTATCTATCTTATTTTCTTGTCTTTTGATTTCTGCATCAGATTGTAGTTCTTCTTGTGAGAATTACATCATTTGGTATTAGAGCCAAGCTTATTATTGTTCCTACGATTCTAGGCTTGGGTTTGTTGATACAAAAAAAATCTGTCAAATTCGTTTTTGTGAAAATTGTTGAAATGGGTTTGTTGATTTGTGTCTTGTTTGAAGTTTCCAAGTTTGTATTAGTGTTACCTAACCTTATTGGAGTCTAGGGCTGAGATTTGAATGGGTTTGGTGCATTATTGAAGAATCCACTATCGAAGGTTGAAGAAGCTTTGAAGAAGACAAGTGGGTTTTGAAATATGGAGGTTTTGGCAAGGAATTAAGTGCTAAAACGTTTTGGGGTTTGTTCCCTATATCTAAGAGAGATTGTATCTCTAATTTCGTCAAATTCTGAGCTTAAAATCTAAAGGGTTTTATTTTGGGTCTTCATCTTGTTCATAGTGTTCTTGAAGAAAATTCAAATTTTCAAGAAGAAGGAATCTTCCAAAAAGGGAAGAAAGAGAAAATTTAAAAGTGTTTCTATAAAGGGAATTTACCTAACAAGGTAAAGACTAAAGCACAAAGGAAGGGGAGGGAGGGACCAACGCAAGTCAATTTTCGGATTTGTGTAGGTGCAGCTTGAGGAATTTTGGCAAATCCTGACTTGGATCACCCATTCCACTCGGTGCCCTGCCCTTTTGGTAGCTAGGTCGCCAAGTTGGCCCTCATTTTGGATGAGATACTGGAAATTTTGGCAAGCTACGCCCTGGTCACCGAATCTACTCGGTGCATCGCCAAATTTCCACTCAAATCATCGAGTTTCCTTGGCAGATTGTCAAGTTTTGCGAGTCAATCTTCAAGTTGACGAGCTGAACTTGATGTTAGGCGAAGAAAATAGTTTATTTGGAGATTGGAAGCTCATCTTATGACCCTTTCTTCTCAGGTCCTAATTCTAGTTTCCTTTCTTTTGTTTCTAGTTCGTTGTCAAGAATCCTAAACTGATTTTCAACTCGTAATTACTCTACTTATTAACTATTGGTTATTGAATTCACTTATTTGTTAGTGCCTTTTCTTTGTGCGCTTTTATTCATTTTTACTTCGTAGTTAACTTTTTAATTCAAGTCTGTTTGCTTCAATCGTGTCGTCCGTTCTTCTTGAAATAAAAATCTATTCTGACCATGAGTAGAAATCAAGACCTTGTGATCAACTGAATAGGCAATCTTCAACATTAGCCGCGCCAATTTGAGAGCCAATCAAAGGTGTGTAAACACGAGTGATTGTGAGTTCAATTTACTAATGCTAATGTTGTTTGTTGTTTTTGTGAGTTGTCATTTTATAGGTATGAGGAGTTATAAGGAAACATGTCCTCAATAGCCTCAGACCCATGTGACTATGATATGGGAGATAATGATTGTGAGGATGACGGCTATGGATGTGAGGGTAATGGTGATTATGGGGGCTATGATGATAGCCATGAGCAAGAGTCGAATGAGAATGAGAGCTACTATTACGGAGGAGAATATGAGATAAATGTTAAACACAGCTCTTATGGTGAAGATACAGGGGAAGAAGACTCTTGTGGTAGCTCCTATGATGATGAGGGAGCATGTGAGAGGTCTCACTCTTACTATGAGAGGTCTCACTCTCACTGTGAGAGTGAAGATGGTTCCTATGATGATGCCTAAACATGTTACACTTCCCACTTCCAGGATAAAGGTAAGGTGAGGTATAATACTCTTATATATAAGAATTATAAGGAGCATGCCCCTAAGTCTTGTGAAGATTCGTATTCTTACTCTTATGCTAATCCTTACCCTAGTCAAAGTAGTGTGTGTGTGGTTACACTAGCCCAAGTCAATGTCATCCGAGGGGAAGGAGAGAGTGTGCAACCTTAAGGTCTAAGGATATTATATCCTATACCTCTCAAGGTAATAAACATTTATCGGGATATGGGAACCAAGGCAAATATGAGGGATGATTCAAGGGTCTCCGTACCAAAAGGATTGATTTTCCTATCTTTGAAGGAAGGCATGATCCCGAGGCATATCTTGATTAGGAGTGGCAATGTGAGCAGGCTTTCTAAAACCATGATTTGAGAGGTCAAGAGCGACCCTTGTATTCCATTTTTCATTTGAAAGGTCCTGCATTGGGTTGGTGGACTCAAGAGGGAAGGCTCCAAACACTTCGAGGAAATACCCACCCATTGACATGGGAAGAATTGAAGAGGCTGATGAGGTTCAGGTATGTGCCAAAGGGGTACACAAAGCTTTTCAATAACAATCCGAGAAGACCAATTCTTAGGACAAAGTTTGCATTTGTGGGGCTTTGGTACTTGACCTTGTCATCGATGATGGGTACAATCTAAACTACATCACTCTAGAGATTGTAGCCTACTTGGGACTACCTCGACTACAAAGGACTTATGAATACACCATGGAGGGATGTAAGGTTACCGAAGGGGTAAGAGTCCTTTTCACACGCGGCAAATACTATGAGGAGGTTTGGTGTGATATAATGCCCATGGCTTCTTGTCACTTAAGTTTGGGGGCCAATTGGTTTACTGAACAAGGGGTACCAAACGAGAAGAATGGGTCCAAGTGTGTTGTGGATCATTGGGGAACACCATTATTTCCTCTTCCTAAGGTGAAAAATGAGAAATAAAAGATTGAGAAGAGTAAGGGAAAGCAAGGTGGCAACCTCAGAGTGGAAAAATGAGAGGTTGAGAGGAGTGAAGTGAGAGGGTTGCCACAATCTCAATCTAACATTTCTATTCATCCTTCACTTGGTAAGGATTCTTACGTAATGAATGGAGGAACACAAGTTCCAGCCAAAGAGCCTACAATCGAAGGTGTGCTGGATGCACTTAGGGAATATCCCAACATCCAAGGTAAATAAGATTTTTCTTGCGGGCGTCAAGGTACAATAGCTAAACTTAGCACTTTTACCATTGCAAATGAACAAAGTGTAAATGTTAGCTTGTCTTTATGTGAGCCTATTGATTCTTTACCATGTGTTGATAATGTCCTTGTTGAGAGTGTGGATACAATAGTTGACCCCTATTGATGACCGAATTGATTCTTCTAGCAAGATCTATTTGTGTCCACCTAGTTTTGACACCTATGCTTTGAATGCTAGCTCATTATTTTGTAATGATTGTGTTGATCGACCTGTTTGTGAATGTAGTTCACTGGTTTAGGGTTCTTGCAATGTGATTAAGAAACCTCAATTTGGTGGTACTAATGAAAATGTTGATCAATTTATTAGGAGTGACTCTTTGAGCATATCTATTGTGGAAGATCCGATTTCTTGCTTTTCTCATATAGATCATGTGCTTGAAAATGCTTCGAAAAATTATATGTGTCATTTTGAGGGTGAACTGGCATGTTTTAATTCTTCCCTGGTGGTTGAACCTCCTCTTCTTAAGTACAATATCTTATTTAAAGATGATGAAATCACTCCTAGTGATGTACCTAGTGGTGTGAATCTTGAGAGCAGTATAGTTCTTGATAGTTATAATTATTATAGTAACCCACTATGGTGTGAGGCTTTCCCTCCCAAAGATGGAAATCTCTTCTTGGAAGATGAGAGTACTCTTCTGGGGAAGGAATGTGATGAGGAGAAAGGTGGTGTGTGTTTTCCCGTCACTTCTTCTTCTTGGTGTGTTTTACTCCTTGATAGTATGACCAATGCTTTTGAGCCTATTGGTAGTCATACACATAAAAACACCCTAGAGGAGGTTGATTTGTGAGACACCTTTCTCTATTACTTGTTTACATATGATGATGCTCATGTTGTTGAGTGAAGTATTTTATTAGGAGGACATAGTGCCATCCTGATAAATGGACGGGCACTAGATCCAGTTCTATGGGATTTCTATCCTTTTGATCCTGGTGGATGTTTGAGGGTTTTTGAACTTGTGGGAGTATCATCTTTTGGGTGGTACTACCATGTTGTTGATAAGAATAACCATTGTCCTTGTTCTCCATTTGTGGGATTAATAGCCACGACAATAGAGGATGTTTGGTTGTGCTTTGAATTTGAGTCCCCTGGGTTAAATTCTTTTAATGCTAACCTTTGTACTACCCCTCATGCTAAGAGGATAAGCTTCTTACTTATGATCTATATGGTTTTACAAGATTTGGATTCGAGGACTCACTTTTATCTAGTTACATATGATAATACTCATACTTGTGTGGGTTGCATATCTTATGTTAGTAGTGGTATAAATTTGGCAAATGAGAGTCTCCTTGAATCTATGCCATGCAATCCTTTTCCATTTGACCTCGGTGTCAACTTTAACTGTGCTAAGTGTGGTAGTAACACCGTCTATCATTTGCATGATTCTTCTTTGGTGTTATTACTTGATCCAATGTTCTTGAATGAGGTATGTTTACCAATTTGGGTGGAGATTACTTATGTACTTAAACCTGCTCCTGCATTGGAAATAATCACTCTCTTCAAGCTATCTAGTGCATTGGATGGGGTCTTAACTTGGGTCAACACTACTTATGCCTTCACACTTAGGTATGAGAGTGTTCTTTTGCTATTTGAGATAAGGGATGCTTTGTGCTTCTTTGAATATGGAACAAATGAGGGCTTACATATGAATTTGTTTTAGTATATTGGTTCCTTCACTCTACCCCTTTGCCAATGTTTCTTACTTAGCCAAATATCTATTTCTTTGATGGGGTACATACCCTTGGTTGATATTTGTTATGCTTTGTTATATGTTAAGTTTGTGCATCCTTGGCATGGTGTTGGATTAGTTATTGCTAACGCTAACCCTCATGCCATGAGGATATTATTCTTGTTTTCTTCCCCTATAGTTTTGCAAGGTATGGATTCGAGGACGAATCCTTTTCAAGAAGGGAAGAATGATGTAATACAGATTACATCAAGTCTATCCATTCACGAACTTCAATGCTTTGATAGAGTGTTCACAAGGATGGAGGTTGTTCTGCCTGTATCGATGCCAAGGAGGGGGTTCCATTCCATGCATGGGAACATATGCACCTTGAAGGAACTCCCAATTGCCCAATACCATGCTTGGATGATAGCTTAGAGCGTGGGAGGCCTAGCGAAGCGAGGAGGAGCAAGTGAAGAACGTGCTCCATTTGGCGAGCTGAAGGACACTTCAGCTACTCACCAAAGCCCTTTAGTGAGGGTTCCAGGATCGCCAATTGATCTAATGAGCTGCAAGAGAAAGCTGCCCATTCGGCGAGCACGGAGGACATTCGGCACATCGCCCATTGACCCCAGAGCGCCAAAAGTTACAGTAGCCATCAAGGGAGGAGCCAAGGGAGCCGTACACATCGCCGACTCACCAGGAGGATTAGGAGATTCCGACTTAGCTTGCCCATTTTGGGTCACTTTTGGGCCCATCTATGTAATAATGCCTAAAACTATAAATAGGCCTTTAGGGGTATATTTTAGACTTAGACTGATTTTGAATATTGTGGTTATAAACCTTAAACTCCTTGTGTGAGTGTTTGAGAGCTTGGTATAAGCTTTTGTTGAATCTTGTTTGAAACGTTGGTTGCTTGGGATATCGATTCCCTTGAGGTTATCGTAAGAGTTAGGTGCTTCTTGTTGGATCAACAAATTGAAGTCTTTGGGTTTAATATACCCTTAGGTTGCTATTTGTTTCCTCTTTTTTTTGTCTATCTATCTATCTTATTTTCTTGTCTTTTGATTTCCGCATCAGATTGTAGTTCTTCTTGTGAGAATTACATCACGGACACACTATAAATATAAGTGAATATACGTGGGTTTTACATAAAACTGAACAACACAATATTGTTTTCATCAATAGAAGAAGATCTTTTATTTGTCAAAGAGGTGCCAAGAATTTTTGCTATGGTTCTGAGAAAAATATATTATCATTAACAGGTAAAGTTGATGGTCGTGTTACTATTTCATTTTTTTGATCGTATCAAACCATAAATTTTTATTTCTAGTTTGTTATTATAATTTTTAGTTTTAGCTTTTTTTAAATTCATATAAGATCTTCATCTTTAAATATAAGATATCTGGAAAGATCATTTTCATTTATCCCAAATTTAAAAAGACAAAATATTTCATTAATGTTTATTAAAGAGAGAGTTTGAAAGGGCAACAAAGACCCTATTCATAGCTTAGGTGAAAAGAAGTAACCCAATTTGATGGGTTTTCTAGGTTGAATTGTAGGAATACATAAAATGCTGAATGTTTTGACTTTGATGGAAATTTTACATAGTTTGATATATTTAACTATGTTCCCAATCTAGCTGATAAAAATAATTTTGTGGAAACAACTATGTTTTAACCCCTATTATATGGTTATGAATAAATATTATAATTATTTCTTTTTTCTCATTTTAGAAATGGTTGGACGGGGACGAGAACAGACTCGAAGTAGTACATTAGTGAGTGGTACTAACAATCAAGCACGAAGAAGACGTAGAAGAGTTCGCCGAGGAAGGACAATAACTAGTAACAATTTCGGTGATGATTCTGAAATCATTAGAAATGATGTTCCAAGACATATCCAAAATACCTTAAGGGATCAAAGAGCTTGGATGAAGGAAGGGAGAAGAAAATATGAGGAATTTAAACATATCAAAATGGACCCGTCTTCTTCCATACAAAATATATTCATTTATTTAAGATGAAACGAGAAGAATTGACTTCCCATTTTATATCGATCTTGGATCCAAAAGTTTTATTTATATTTATTTTTGCTCTCACATATCATTGGATGAAACTAATGATTAGCATTTATATTCGTCTTGGTCCAAATATTGATTTTTTGACATATATGGATGCACTTAAAATCACGTGGAAGCAAAAAAATATATAGAAGCTAAAATAAAGAAATATTGGCTTCTAAGGACCTGCCCTAGGCCTCATTTTTATCAATCTTCTCGTATAGACAATCTAGCTAAGATTTTGGTTGATAGTGTGATTAATCCTCATCCCCTACGTAATGAGAAAGATGATATGTAATATAGACAAGTTATCATATGACTTGTAATATTTTGAATATTTTTTATGAAAATGTGTTCTTTGTCTTTGTGTTTAATTTTTGTGATAGTTAAATATAATTAATAATATGGATTAAGACTTAATTAAAAACCTTTAATATAACACATACTAAGAAATAACTTGAATTTTTGAATAGTCAATCAGTCTGCAAATGATGATAGAAAACTTTAAGACCCTCAATTCTACATTAAAAGTGTAGTCAATATGAAAATTGATTTTCCTGGGTGTGTATCTCACATGTTTTTATGAACTGAAACTCGAGTAATGATGGCACCTACTATAACCGACTAGTAGGTCAGCCAATCTGTTACCAGGAACGCCTAGTAAGAGGAATACAGGGTAGATACTATAAGCATTAAGATTTTATTGGATTTAAATCCATAAAATTAATTTGGATTATATTAAATTCAAGAAAATAGTTGAGGTTATGTCGCAATCCAAGTAAAATTAAATAAAGCCACTAAAATCATGCCACGTGTCAAAGTTATGTGGCAATCCAAGTAAAATTAAATAAATCCACTAAAATCATGCCATGTGTCAAAGTTATGTGGCAATCCAAGTCAAATTAAATAAGCAACTAAAATCATGCCACGTGTCAAAGTTATGTGGCAATCCAAGTCAAATTAAATGAGCCACTAGAATAACGCCATGTGTATATGTAACATGTTCTGACCAATCAAATCAAAGCTTTTCACCGGAGGAATGTGATTGGTCGGTTCAAAACGACCAATCAAATCACACTAGTAGACCACTCCCTACTACTATAAATAGAAGGGCGGTTTTTTTCAAGAACAAGAAGCAAGAAAAGAGCTCGTGGATTAAAGGCTTCAAATTCTCTACAAACTGCAAGTTCAAGCAATCATGTTCAAAGTTCAAGTTCAAGATCAAGAATAAAGGCAAATATCAAAATTCAACATCAAGTTACTTGTTCATATTTATTATTCGTCATAACCATTCAAGTGTTCGTGACGAATAATTCAAATCAAAGTTTGAAAACTAAAGATTCAAGATCAAGCTATTCAAGCCCTTGACTCTAAATCAAATTCAAGACAAACATATCTCATAATATTTTGAAGAATCAGAGGATTTTCATAGAGATTGTAACATGCACTACATATTGAAATCAAATATTACACTTTGTTACTCTGATTTTCTTGTCTTGATTATTTATTTTTCTAGGCTCAAAAATTTGTTGTTTACAAATTTTGGCACGCCCAGTGGGACATCTCTACCTCTTATATCTTTACATTGATCAACAAATTTCAAGAACATTAAAATGGCATCTAAAAAGTTCAATTCCAAATCTACTGTTGCTAAGACTGTTGATTCCAAGTTTGCCACGACGGTAGAGAATATACTTGATGCTACTATAGAAAGTTTGGGACCCATCTCTAGGAACAAAGCAAACTTGCTAGGACAACAGATACTTCAAGTGTCATCCGCATTAGTTCCTATCTTGGGTCTTCCATCTTCAAAGGGGGGAAGATTCTTTCCGAATGAATTAGTAGAATGAGAGAATATAGCTGAGATTATTGAAAAGACATTGGCCCAACTTAGTCCATTTAGTAACAAGGATCGTACTATTCGAGAGTAAGATGATGCTTTGATCACTAGATCTGTCCCAGTCACTCCACGTAACTTCTTCCAATCAGATTTCTGTCTGAGGGAAAATCCTTGCTTTACTCCATCTTCTGTAATGGAAATCCAAGCAATGGTTACCAACACCTCAACTTTTAAAGAACAATTGACGAGTTTGACAAAGGCAATTGAGGGCCTAACAAAGTATGTGCAAGATCAGGATAATTAAATTGTTAAGTTGACGGACAGAGTTGAAAATGTTATGGAGGGGGGATCAAGCCATGCACCTGGAAAACGCCCCATGGTGCAAGAAAAAGGAGAATCGTCTAAAAAGCAAACACATATTAATGATGAATTTCAAGTATCAACCGAAGGGGGAATTCCCATTCATCAACTGAAAGACTTCATAATGGGAACTATCAAAGATAAATATGATGTCTATTCAAAATCTTCATTTACATATGATGTCTCTTCAAAATCGTCATTTCAACAATTTGATGGCCAGGGAAATCCAAAGCAACACATTGCACATTTTGTTGAATATTGCAATAATGCTGGAACTTATGGATATTATCTGGTTAAATTGTTTGTGCGCTCCTTGTAATGAAATGCCCTTACTAGTATATGGATCTCGAGGCTGGTTCCATTGATGATTGGGAACAACTTGAACATGAATTTTTCAATCGTTTCTATAGCACAAGGTGCACTGTGAGTGTGATTGAACTCACAAATACACGTCAATGGAAGGATGAACATGTCATTGAGTTCATTAATCGATGGATGAATGTGAACCTCAATTGCAAGCTAGGCTTAGTGAAACCTCTAGAATAGATTTGTGAATTCAAGAAATGTATTGGGGACTTCATTACAGCTTGCAGGGTATCAAGCCGAAGTCATTTAAGGAACTATCCACACATGCTCATGATGTGGAGTTAAGCATGTCCTCAAGTGGAAATGAAGGACCACCTATTTATAAGCCTCGTAGGGGAAAAGATAAAGTGGAGGTGAAGAAAGGGGGAAAGTTTGCACCCAAGTCTGAAAACAAAGAATCAATGAATGTTAAGGCTGCACCTTTGAAAGTCGCCACAAAGCTAAGCAACAATCAAATTGTGAAGAGCACGGCTTTTCAAAACAACGCCGACAGAAAGTTATCTTTGAAGGAAATGCAAGCAAAGGAGTATCCATTCATGGACTAATATGTTCCAGCAATTTTTGAAGAGCTTCTTGCATTGAAACTCTTTGATTTACCAGAAATGAAGAGCCCAGATGAAGCTGGAAAGATTAATAATCCAAATTACTGCAAATATCATCGTTTGATGGGTAATCCTATTGAAAAGTGCTTCATCTTTAAGGAAAATATCATTGACTTATCCAGTGAAGGAAATATATTGCTTGAAGATGAGAAGGAAAATTCAAATCAAGTTTCTATCACTTTTGGCTCACATGATCCCACAGTTCTTTGCAACTTATTGAAATAAAAAACTGCGATGATGTCCTAGCCACATCACCACCAATGATGATTAAATTTTGTGACATCGATGTTAGCATATCATTGTTTTGTCCATTGATGGAGGAGGCCATAGTGAGAGGATACTCCTTAGCGGAAAATCAATCTGATTATGCTGATGATGAAGGATGGATTTTGGTGACACGATGATGACACTGCAAAGTAAACTAACGAAGAGAGCCAAGTGAGGAAGTGACAAGAATAAAGGTGAAGAAATTACTCAAAATTCAAGGAGTACAAAAGAATGTGAAGAAATCAAGAGTTGTCGAGAATCACTATCAAAAACGATGTTCTCCGGTGACATTGGAGGAATTCTTGCCAAGCTGCTTCCACACTAAGATTTCTCACTGTGACACCAAGGCCTTATGTTGTAACATTGACAAAGAAGAAATAATGGGGGAAGAATCATCAACAGCCTTACTTCCGTCGCATGAAAATCCCATCGAGTCTCTCTCATAAGAAGTGAATACTTGTGATGCAAAGTTCACATTCACTAACGATGATCTTTTTTTGGGTGAAACATCACATAATCGTCCTTTATATATGGTAGGTTTTGTGTGTGGGCATAAAGTAAATAGGATTACGGTGGATGATGGTTCCGGGGTCAATATTCTTCCTATTTGGACTTTGAAAGAACTTGGAATCCCAATGAATAAACTGTCTGAAAGTCGTCTAATGATTCAATGATTCAACCAAGGGGGCAAAGAGCCATTGGTGCTGTCAAAATAGATATAAAAATGGAATATATGTGTTCGAGTGCATGGATGCACGTTATTGACTCAAAGACCTCGTATAATATCTTGTTAGGAAGGCCATGGATCCACTAGAATAAAGTGGTGTCATCCACATACCATCAATGCTTTAATTACTTTAAAGATGGGGTTCAAAAGAAGGTAGTCGATGATGATGAACCTTTCACAGAGACAGAATTGCATTTTGCAGATGCAAAGTTCTACTTAAAGAATCATGTCTCAAAGAAAGTCAAACTTGATAACTTGATACCAACCAGAAAGGTTGATATTACTAAGAGAGTTGATGTAGCAACTTAAAAGGTAGGGATTATGATGGAAAAACATCAACACCTTTCGGATATGAGCAGAGTACCCAAGAGAGCGAGACATCTTCAAGTAAGAGAGTGTCTCCTATTCTTCACTATGTCCCAAAAGAAAATAAGGTCAAAGTCCAACCTTTTGAGTTGCAGAGTAAAGGATTGGCATTTCCTATCAAACAAATTGATGCAATCAAATCACCTTCAAAACTGATAAGAGGATTTGTCAAACCATCAAACAATGATTCATACAAAGCACTTCCTCAGAAGCGTACAATTGAAGGTTTTAACCCAAATACTTATAAATTATTGGTGAAAGTAGGATATAATCCTTATGAAACCTCTAAATTAGGGAAGCTCCCGCATGAAGGTGTTGAAAAGGCAAATCATGGCCTAAATCCTACTCAAAGGATGTTGATAGAAAGAGGGTACATGGTCAAACAATCACGTGGAGGCTTGGGTTACAAACAACCATCACATGTACGAATATCTATTAGAAGGATGCGCATCAATTACATTACTATGATAGAAGAACCAGTGATGTCTAATGAAAGGCCTTCTATGTTTGATCGACTTACTGTCCCAACTTCTAATTTTCTATATTTGATCGTCTTACCGAGTCAACTCAAGAAACTTCAGTGTTTGATCATTTGGGACCAATTAAGAGGAAATAAAAATGCCAAGGAGATTGTAGAAGAATGGAAGGACATGTTTATTCTCAAGAGCACGGTACACCCAAGAATTATCCCAGTTTGATTCCTTCTAGAATGACGCGGGAAGCAAAACTTGTAGTTTCATGTGGGGAGGTCCTAAGAGCAAGAACGCATACCATAGGAGCGGGATGAAGATGAAGAAAGTGTACGATCATCACATCACATCACAATTTGTGACAAGGAAAGTGCTTCACCTCATGCAAAGATTGAGGAAAAAATTGTTGATGTTTATACATGTCATCACATATCCTTCAATGATGGTGATCCTCAAGAAGATGAGGACAGATGCAACCCCTGAACTCGAGGAAGGGATAAAGAATAATGTTGAACTCTTAAAGAAGTGAACCTTGGGGTTGATATATATATAAAGCTTACATATGTAAGTACCTCATTGAATGACGATGAGGAAATGACATACATTGAGTTGCTTATGGAGTTTAGAGATGTATTTTCTTAGAGTTACAAAGAGATATCGAGATTAGATCCTAGAGTTGCAGTTCATCGTCTTTCTGTGAAACGAGGTGTTCATCCTGTTAAAAAATCCCAACGTCAATTTAGACTTGAACTAATTCCTTTGATAGAAACCGAAGTCAACAAGCTCATTAAAGAAGGTTTTATTCGTGAAGTTAAATATCCGACATGAATTTCAAGGATTGTGCCTGTAGGCAAGAAGAATGGTCAAATCCGAGTTTGTGTTGACTATAGGGATCTTAACAATGCATGCCCTGAGGATGAATTTCCTCTTCCAATCCCTGAGCTTATGATTGATGCCACGACTAGATATGAGATAATGTCGTTTATGGATGGTTCATCTTGATACAATCAAATTAGCATGGCACCAAGAGATGAAGAAATTACTGTATTTTGTACTCCTAAAGGCATATATTGCTACAAAGTAATCACCTCCGGTTTAAAAAATATTGGAGCTACTTATCAACGAGCCATGCAGAATAATTTTGATGCCATGCTTCATAAAAATGTTGAGTGTTATGTTGATGACTTAGTGGTGAAATCAAGAAAAAGAGATGACCATTTGCAAGATTTGAGAATGGTGTTTGAACTACTTCAAAGATACCAACTCACAATGAACCCTTTAAAATGTCCCTTTAGGGTTACTTCAGGGAAGTTTCTTGGTTTTATTGTTCGACACCGAGGGATCAAAATTTACCAAGACAAAATAGATGTTATTTTGAAGATTCCCGAGCCTAAAGATATTCATGAATTGAAAATATTACAGGGAAAATTGGCATACCTTAGAAGGTTTATCTGAAATCTAGCTGGCAAATGCCAACCATTCGGTCAACTTATGAAAAAGGATGTTCCTTTTGAATGGGACCAATCTTGTACCAACGCTTTCGAGAACATAAAATCCTATCTGATGAAGCCTCCGGTACTTGTAGCTATCATACCTAGAAAATCATTGATATTATACATTGTGGTGCAAGAAAGTTCAGTAGGAGCACTTGTAGCATAAGAAAATAATGAACGGAAAGAAAATGCCCTTTATTACTTGAGTAGGACGATGACACAAAATGAGATCAAGTATTCACCTATTGAGAAGGTATGTTTGGCCCTTGTATTCTCGATTCAAAAGATGAAACATTACATCCAACCTCATGTTGTATGACTTGTATCTAAAGCAAATCCTATCAAGTTTGTCATGTTCAAACCTGTCTTGAGTGATCGGCTAGCAAGGTGGTACCTCCAATTTCAACAATTTGAAATCACATATATCTCTCAAAAGGCAATAAAAGGACAAGTGCTAGCAGATTTATTAGTCAATCATCCAATTCCAAATGATTGGGAGTTATTTGATGAGTTACCGGATAAAGACACAATGCTAATTGAAATCCAACCATCTTGGAAGATGTATTTTGATGGAGTTGTGCATCGTTAATTAGCCGGCGCTGGAGTAGTGTTTGTCACTTCATATGGAGAAGTCCTGCCATATTGCTTCACTCTTACACAACACTGCTCAAATAATGTCGCCAAATATTAAGCACTCTTACTTAGGCTTAAAATGGTGGTTGATATAAAGCAATTGCAGCTGCAAATTTATGGTGATTCCAAGTTAGTGATTAATCAAGTATTAGGTGATTATGAGGTGAAGAAGCCTCAGTTACTCCCATATCGCAATTATGCTCAAAAGATGATAGGTTGACTTGGGGAGGTGACTATTTAACACATCCCTAGAAAGGAAAACAAGAAGGATGATGCGTTGGCAACTTTAGCTTCTGCATTAGCATCACCCGATCAAATGCAAGTTGTTGTTTTCCAAAATTGGATAGCTCCACCACTAGATGAACATGTAGAAGAATTTTGACAAGCCATTACTACTTCTGAGGCTAAAATTGAAGATTGGGGAAAACCAATAATTTATTACTTGTGTTATGGAATATTGCCAAAAAATCTTTGAAGGAGGACAAAAATTTGACGACGGGTCCGTTGTTTTCTTTGATGGGGTACTCTCACTGTAACACCCCGTATCCTAGATAGACCAAAAATGCAGATTTTGAGAAGTTGCAGGTGCAACTGACGGTCACCATCCACGGACCGTAGATCAGACCACGGTCCGTACTGGTGGTCCGTGGTTTACCACTGCAGCCCCTCCCCAGAACTCAGTCAGAAAATCGACTAAGTCTCGACCCACGGACAGACCTACGGTCCGTAGATCAGACCACGG
>JAJOOS010079938.1:0-27527 GCA_029582725.1 Solanum chiquidenum | reverse complement strand
TTTACAAAATTTTACAAGCCCAAATTTAAAATAAAATATATAAACATTGAAAACTATAAACTAACTAAAAATATATTAACAAAGTAGATTATAAATAATTTTTTTTATCTATAAATAAAATAAAATTATATATATAATATTTACAAAATTTTACATGCCCAAATTTGAAATAAAATATATAAACATTAAAATCTATAAACTAACTAAAAATATATTAACAAAGTAGATTATAAATAATAGGATAGCTTTTTGGAATTTTGGGAAGTGTAAAAGTTACTTTTTAGAAAGTTGAAAAAGTGGGGCCCGGCGCGTGTTGAACAAAACTTTCAACCTATTTGGTTTATATTGCCACGTAAGCCGAAAAGTGGTAAAAAATTAATTAAAAAATAAGTTCGGGGGGGTAATAGGACCTTAGTAAAGGTTAGGTGTGTCTCAGGGATTTTGGGCATAGGCTGGGTTTTTTTAGTTAAAACCAAATCAACCCAAATATAGTCGGGTTTTTTTTTTCAATACCAAACCAAGTCAAACCAACCACTAGTCGGATTTTTTTTTTATTTGACTCAATTTGCAGTTTGGTTTGGTTTTTGGTTCGATTTTGTTCACTCCTAGTTATGACACAATAAGCTCTTCATCTCTACCACCATTAGTGGATACTTATATCACCTTTATAAAAATTCTTCACTCTTTAATTTTAAGATAATGATATGACATACCAATAAAAAGTTCCTTATTATACTTTTATTTTCAGCCATTCAAAGTGGTGTTTTTATCAATCATCAATCCCCTTTTGCTTTTGAAAAAACATACCAAAAGCACTTTTACAAAGAGAGGAAGCATATGTCTTCTTCTTTTGCACTAATAAATAAAAAGAGAAGCATATATATCACAATTTCTTACACGATAAAAGGTTTAAGATTCTTTCTTTTACTACTACAATTTGTTAATCTGATTGGCTCCATCACAACATAGACTATATAATATAAATCGTATTCAAAATCAAGTTATTTCAAAATAAATTATACATTATCAAGTATTGTTGCTTACGTATAACAAATTGTCTTTACCATAGTTTTAGGAAATTTTACATAAATCTCATAGCATAGTGTTAAGAGCTAATTACATTTATCCCTAATCTTTTTCAAATTACAAAAATCCCTTAAATTTGGTAGAATCCGGATATATCCCAAAGCGTCTTGGGTTCGAATACAATCCTCGTCCCGATACATCGCGTCTCGATTTCGAATACATCACTCAACATTTCGATATATCGTTACATCCCAATACATCATGTAAAGTAATGTATCCAACCAATACATCGTGTATACTAATGTATCTATCCAACCGATACATCACGTCAAGTGATGTGTCCGAGAATAGGAGAGAATAGGATTTTTTGTAATTTTTTCAAATGATAGGAAATTTTAAAGAATATGGTAAAATAAATGAGCAAAGAACATAAATCCCACTAGTTTATGTTCTAATTACTAATATTCACGATAATTTCAAATATTATTTTCTATACCACATTTTATTGGTTGAATACATGTATCTTAACTTGACAGATACATGTATCCGCAGAATTGACAAAGTAAGATACATGTTTAATTAAGGACTGTAACTAAAATGTTTAAATTATGAAGGAAATCACTCCTTTAACCGCTTTTGAGTATATCTAATTTAACAACTTCAAAAAAAAGTTCAATTTTCTTCCATTTATTTTTGAGCAACAACAAAGTGAACAATTTTTCTTTCCAGAAATTCGAATTTGTTTTTCTGAATTTCAAACTTTCTCTTCGAAATACACGTATCTAAGATATGTCAATAGCTAGCTAGATACATTACAAACGTGTGTCGATTAAGATATATAATAAAATATCAAATACATATGACAAGACTCGGATACATGATAAAACAAATTGTGTTAGATACTTACATACATTTCCAATAATGCGCAAGTCTCCAATATATATATATTATATTCATGCTGCGAAATTTCGAGCTTCATAGCCCAAGGGGCAGTGCAGTAATGGAGGTGGTGGTGCACGTACTAACAGGGCATCACATTATTTTTGAGATGGTTTTCACCCAACAAGAAATTCCAAATAAGGTCATTGTTGTAAGAGCCTATACCGTTGCTCCTTGCTCATCGTCGGAGATTAGGGGAGAACATGGGAGGATTTGGGTAGGGTTGATGAAAGAGAAAGATATTTGATTTTCTAGCTCTTTACGAGCTTGTTTTTAGTTTCATGTCCTTTGTTTTTTTTTTATAGAAAATCTTCATTTTTACACATAAGAACGCAACTTTATTCCTAATTCAACAAAATACAAGACTAGATGCTCATAGAAGCAGCATCCTGGTGAAGAACTATACCATCTAATTTTAGCCTGTGTGTTTGTTCACCATTGATAAGCATCCTTAAACCATCTTTCAGTTCTGGTACGCCTTCCTCTAGGATTGCACTAACTGGGAAAACAGGCACACCAGATACACGGCGTTTAAGTTCTTTATATACCTCTTCAGCCCCATCTTCATCGACTTTGTTAGCCACCACTAAGGATGGTCGATCAGATAAACCCTCAGAATAGTACTCGAGTTCCAAAATCAAGTCATTTAGCTGTTCCCATGGTGGTATTCCCTTGTTATCACCTAGTGCTGCAGACAAGTCTACCACATAGGCTAGAACTTTTGTACGTTCTATGTGCCGAAGGAAAGCATGCCCAAGACCACGATTCTCATGGGCTCCTCTTATGAGTCCTGGGATGTCAGCTACAGTTAAAGAAAAATCGTAGTAATTTACGTTACCTAAGTTAGGCCTCAATGTTGTGAACGCATAATCACCGACAACAGGTTTAGCCTTTGACAACGCCCCAAGAAGGGTGCTTTTGCCGGCATTTGGCATCCCAATAAGACCCACATCAGCAATGCTCTTTAGCTCTAGCACAAGTACCGCCTCTGAGCCAGGCAAGCCAACACTTGGTGAGGCATGATCATAATCATCAGATACTTCATCATCAGAATCGGCTCCCTTTTGGGTAATCTTTGATGCTTTCCTCATAGACAGATTGCCTAAGCCACCCTCCCCTCCACGAGCAACAACTATTCGTTGGCCTTGTTCTGTTAACTCTGCCACACTGTATTCTATAAGTTCAGTTTCTTCCAACTCATCTTCACATTCTGTTCCCATAATATCATCACCATCTTGATCTTCCATTTGTCCACACCTTTCTTCCTCCCAATCACTCAAATCATCATCATCATCACTTTCGAATTTGTGGCTAGCAGTTGAGCACGGAGTGCGGGAATTGGTTGGCAACCCAAAATTTCTTGTTCTACCTGTAGAGTATTCTTCACCACCAGAAGCTTGACGTCCACTTGATTTGACTTTCTTCTCAACTTTTGACCTGGTTTGGTCAGCCGAAATTGATTGAGTAGAAAATTCTAATGAACCAATACCAACTGTACCTGGAATCTCCCAAGGGTCCAACTTACAACTTGAACTCTTCTCCACAGCAGATGGAAGTTCACCCTCTACAAGATGAATGACTGTACCGACAGGAACTTGGATCACCTGCCACACAAGCGAGCCGTCCTTAGTTTAGGTTTTGATAAGACAAACGATTTACATATACCAAAGACTCTGAAGATCAAGAGAGACTAAAATTAACCTTGTCGGCTCCTCTGCTTCCTATCATATTTTTGGAAGACCCATTTCCCCCTCTCTTTGCATTCTGAAACATGTCACAAACAATATGCAATCAGATATCAATCAATAACACGATAAATTCAATTAATAGTTAATTGTGCAACAGATATCGTGCAGTAGGTAAGAAAACATACAATGTGATGCTGCAGAGCACTCAAATCCCACATTGTAGGGGAGCATTCTAATATCACGTCACCACCCCGTCCACCATTCCCGCCTACATTCAGTCCAAAAAGGAGGTAAAGATAAGAGGAAACCCTACAACTGATCATCCTAGCAAATCAAGCTTGACTGCATATCATAAAATGAATCACATTGGTAAAACAAAATGTATGAAGAAAATAAAAGGAAAAGAAGAAGCAATAAAATTATAAAGGTAAAAAGAAAAGGACAGACTAGGAACATATAAAGATACTAAACCTTTTTCGGGAATGGGGAGTTCTCTGAAAAACAAAGTGGAGTAACTTTAGATAGGAGGCAAGAATGAAAAGACATTCTTTAGGTCAGTGTTATTAACAGCCCTCGTTTCATTACTAAAAGGGATGAACCAATGCGAAGTGGGGGAAACCGTTTCAGGAGTGAAGCATGTGCTTCAAGGAAGTGTGCGCCTAAAACAATGATGCACAAAGTGATCCCAACAAGAAGTGTTCAGTTTTTTGAATCTCAAACTTGAAGAGCCGGATTAGTATCAGTATTATTGCATATCGGATGCTAAAATAAGTACTTCAATTGCAATTTGATCATTATATTTACTAAGTTTATGTATGTTTGGAGTTTTAAAATGAGTTAATTGTGCACTACACTTCTCACTGGAAAACCCATGGACCTTGTTGTTTTTACCGTCGCATACCATATTACCCCTGAACCATATAGATTCCCTACTAAACGGACTTGCAATTTTCAGCTCATTATAAACCTACCCTTCAGCTTTCTTAATCCCTGTCCTCATAAAAGTTGAGTTACAATAACTTGCTTAAAGCAGATCAAACTAAATTACCTTTCTCCTTCTCTCTCAGGTTAACATTCCTCTCTCAAGGCAAGTGAACAAAGTAAAACTATCTTTTCCATTGTGGTGAATGACTTTCTTCTTTATTTTCTTTCAATCTTGTATTTCTCTTTCTGTACTTGAGGTTTTGGAGAATTCTAACTCTACAAATAATTGGTTTCGTGTTTTCTGAGTTTTCACTCCAACCAACAAATGAAGTAGTTAGTCTTGGAGCTAAAGCCTCCGGAATAGTTGGTTTATAGCTCAAACTTTACTAGTATACAGTTGATATGTTAAATTCAGGATACATATATGACATATTGCTTGTCTAACTTATATAATTTTCCATGGGTTGGTTACTCCGTGTGTACCTTGATTTGTTGACAGTATCTTGATTGTTTATTCAGTAATCGAGCAGGTCGTCTTGTATATGTCCATCATGTCAAGTAAAAGAGAATAGTTGACCAAAAGATCTTTTGGGAACCAAGAAATGAAATGTGCAGTCAAGCAATGTAATAAAAGAAAGAAAATTAAAGGAGAAAAAGAGCAATGTAAGAGAAGAACAAGAAGTAAATTAAAGAACGGGTAAAACTTCAATAGGGAAAGAAAAGGAACAGAAGATGCAAGATGGAAGTCAGCTAGTTACATATTTTACTCCCTGCCACCACTAAGGTATAAAGTGATTAGAGAACATACCATCAGGTCTGCCACGGCGATCATGTCGACTACGACGAATACTGTTACAACCGTTGCCACCATCACCTCCTTTGGCCCATATGCGAAAGCGGTCAATCATTCTACGTTCCTGTATGAAAACTTGTATAAACAGACAAATACGTACTGGGGTATAAAAGTGAGTATACCGAAAGCAGTACTCATAGAGGGAGAGAAATGGAAGCATCACGAACCTGTAGAGGAGCAAGCTTCGTTTTCTTGTGGACAATGTCTGAGAAAGAATAGGTTTGGATTAGCCATGGAGATCGCAAGCATCTTTGCCAAGCCTTCAAGTAGAGGACTTTCTGGCCCAATGACATATCCCTGTTCTACTCTGATATCTTCCAAGTCACCGAGGTTCCACACTATGAAAAAATCAGTTCCGACTCTTACACTTAATCACCTGCTAGCATGAGTGACAGAAAAAGGCAGGAAATATTTAGAAATTTTGCAAGTGCTACATTTTGCATACCAGAGATAACAAGAAGAAATTAAGGCACCTCAGTCCAGGTATTCAAAGAAGATCAAATAATACATCCAAAGATTATTTTATGCAACTAGCACGTACTTTAGTCAAAAAAGCATGTCTTCAATGGATCAACTATTGCTGTAACTTTTCAGGAAGCTAAACCAGCACGGGATAATTAGCAAATGAGCGGCACCCCGACACTTTAGCATGAGATTTGTTAAATATGCAGTTCCTAATGAATGTATGATAACAAATAATTGCATCAAATGTAGCATGTTCAAGCCAGAACAGAGGAAAAGGGGCATCTAAACCACTCTAGAACTAAGTGCTACATCTATCATTAATGTGAAAAAAAATGCCATAGTTATATACTTAAAAATAGTTAACTCAATCACATATATAGCTCAACTATAACAAACTTATTTGTGTTTTTAGTTTTAGATAGAAGAATATGTTTTGTTTATCAACCTCCTCCTTAAATTCTAGAAAGAAGTATTGAAAATACCCCTGAACTTGGTGCAAATTATTAGTTTTGTCCCCGAACTACAAAAAATCTTAAAAGCACCCCTCTACTTAGATACACCCCGATGTGCAATATGACATAACAAGTGGTCTCAAACTCTTGTAAGAGAGTGAAACTCTTAATAAAAAGCAAAAAGTGTTGAAAATACCCTAAACTTGACGAGTATTCAAGAGTATATTTAAGTTCATTTAGTTAACTAAATTAGTGTTTTTAAGGCTGTCAATAATTCAGAATGAAACTAATAATCCGTGCCGAGTTTAAGGGTGTTTTCAATACTTCTCTCTAAATTATATACCTAAATCCCAAATTCTTTCGCAAATTTTATTGAACAGCTACCACACCATTAGTCGCAACAAAAGATTACCTTTACTTAAAAGCATGGATGGATTATCCGATCCGGCTAGTTCAGCAGGAGTTGGAATTACAGGTACAAGAAAATTTCCAAATGGAGAATCAAATATCCTAAAATTGCCAGTACAGCCGTCTTGTTGTGCTTGAGCTACTGCAGAATTCCTATCATGTAGTTGCTTGGGATTGATGTTGCTTGTTTGTGCTGCAATCACCGACGTTACTCTCTTTTTCGGCGGTCGAATGAAACAACTGCGTGGAGATTCACCATCAATTTTCCTTCCCTTCGCCTCAACAGACATGTTAAGCCACCATTTCTGTCTACTCAACCCCTACAATACGTATCCAATTAGGGTTGAATTGCACCCCGTAGCCAATATTTACTGTTAAACCTCATGTGCACAATAGATACTATATTTAAAAAATAACACTCCAATAGCTTGGAAAACTCATAAATCTGTCTCAAACATCAAAAAAATCATGCATATACCAAATATACATTCACATATTAAAAGGGAAACAAATGAAGAAAGGAAAAAGAGAAAGAGATAGAATTTAGAAAGAGTCACCACTGAAGACTGAAGTTTGAATATTCGGATCCGGCGAACGGAGGACAGTCGGCGGCGGGAAGTGTTTGACAGTGGCACAGTGATAATCAACAGCAAAAACTACAGGGATAGGATTGTCTCTTTTGTTTAGGTCCTTTTTAGAGTACAGTTAATTATTTTCTTTATTTGTTAATTACTTTATATGTTTTGTTTTTAAAAGATAAAAATGTCAAGTATATTGTTTGAATTTGAATTTTTTGTCAAAAATATCCTTAAACTATATCCCAAACTTAAACTACATCATTAAAATATATTTTTTGGCAAAAAACATCCTTTAAGTATTTGAAAGTTAATCATTTACATCCTTTTGTTAGATATCGTCAAAAAACTAAGTGATCCTACAAATACATGAGTAGTTCACGTGACGATAAACAAAAAATTTCATGCATAATTTCATTACCTGCTATAAGAAGTTCCTGAAAAAAATATTAAAAATCTTAGACACCATTGCTTACAGAAATAAAAAAAATGTTTGGAAAGTGTGAGGATACATGATGAGCTCTTTTTCTCATTTAGTAACAGAAAGAAGCTGAAACTTAATTATCTAATTTACCTTTTTCAAAGCCAAACTGTATTTAGATCAAATAAATTTTTGGGCCAATCTAATATTGAAGTGATCAAAATATTGATTATGTCTCCCATTTGAGTTTCATTCTACATTATTAGAAGTGAAAATCACCAACAAACGCCGCTTCTAGCATATTCAATTGAGAAGAAACATATTTCAACTAATAATATTTTTAATGTCAAATTACATGAAAAATAAATGAACAAAAAAACTGTTAAATTAAAAGATTTTGCATAATGCTAAATTCAATTACCGAAAAAGTTCACGATAGTATTTTTGGCGTATCTAAGAATAATAATTACGAAGGGATGATTTGATTTTTGTGGGATTTGTCAGTTTTCTGATAAATTCAAGTAGAGGGATGATAATTGTTCACTTTTAAATACTTGAAGGATGTTTTATGCTAAAAATGATACTTTAAGAATGTAGTCTAAGATAAGTATTGTAAAAATTGGTGAGAATTGTTAATTTCATTCTTGAACTATTGATAGCCTTAAAAACTTTTTTTTATTTGACTAACTAAATTTAAATTCACCCTCAATCTTGCAACATGATTGAAATACACCCTTAAATTCTCGCCATGTTTATGAGTGTTTTCAACACTTCCTTTAGTTTTTTATTAAGAATATCATGCTCTTACAAGAGTTTGAAATTATGTGCCATGTCATGTTGCATATCAGAGGTGTATCTAAGTTTAGTTAGTCAAGTTGAGGGTTTTTTTTAAAAACTGTCAATAGTTCGAAGACGAAACTAATAATTTGCGTCAAGTTCATGGGTAATTTCAATACTTCTCTCTAGTTTCTAATTACACATAGTTGTCCAAATAGTCTATTTGAAATAACTTATTTTAAGTATATTTAAATCAAAAATAACTTTTAAGTCTATTTATAATAACTGGATAATTAAAAATATATTTTCAAAAAACTTATTTTTAAGCTAAAAACAAAAAACAATAGAAAAATCAGTAAAAGAAATGACAAAAGTGTTCATTATCCCCTGAACTTGAAGCTTTTTATGTAATGTACACCCAAACTATAATCCGTTTTAAATACCCCTGAACTTATTTATTCATCCATCGCCTACACCTGTATTATCCACCTAGCGTAGAAATTGACAACAAATTCTAACAGACACATGAGGAAGTAAAATTGTTGCCACATCATGAAGCTTCAACGGTAATAAAATATGAAAATCTCCATTCTTCTTTAATTTTTTGCCTCTTTTCAGAACTCTCTTTCTATTCTTTAACTATTTATTCTCCCTAAACTCTTCTCCCTTTTCAAATTTCAGAAATTTTCTCTCTTCCTCGTTTTTTCCTTCTTCATATTTTTAAAATGAATTATAATAGGAGACTTGTTTGTTTATGTGAGACTCCTCCAATTCTGAGAATTTCATGGACATATGACAATCCTGGACGTAGATTTCTCGGTTGTAGGCAAGATGGGGTATGTATTGTTTCATAATTTTTTTATCTTTTAAGTTCTTATTATGTAGTTAAGTTTGATTTTACGAAATGCAGTCCTTATTTTCAGGATTGTAAGTTTTTCGATTGGTCTGATCCAGAATTTTCCTGTCAGGCGAATGTTGTGAGATTGGGTCTTTAGAAGAAGACCAACAAACAACAAAAACAACTGAAGTGTAGAAGGATGTTAAAACTGATTTTGGGCATTAGTTTGATATGTAATGTGATATTGTTCTTTTATTTACTGTGTCGTTGAAATCTTTTTAGTGAATGTGATTATTATTAACGCAAGGACTTCGTTTAGTTTTACGGTTCTGATTTTGGGCATTAGTTTGGTTTGGTGTTTTGTTATAGTTAGATGACGAGTGATGTATGTTTCTGCTGATTAAAGCTATATATATATATATAAGCCATTTAAATATAAATAAAGGTCGTTATTTAAAGATGGTGGGGTAAGTTGTGTTTTATAAATTAGGTTGTAAAATCCTACTCAGTACTCCCTCCTCCGGTTCCGTTATCTAGTTTAGTAATTTGTTGTTACTGAATCTATGTAATTTCTCCCAAAATTACCTTCTTCTTTTTTATATCTGTTCATTTTTTACTCTGTTCATCTCTTTTCCATAACCTATGTTCTTAGCAACTTCTTCTTTAACCAAACCTCGGGATACACAGTCCTTCGGTTCCCTGACCATAGCGGACTTTCAACTTCCCTAGGTATTTACAGGTTAATCCATCGTCGTTACTAAGAGGGTAGGGAACTAACCATTTACTAAGAGTAAGTAATGACACAGTACATGTATGAACATCATATATAACTTAAACAGTATATATATGAACATCATATTATATAATTATAATACCATACCATCAATATAAATAAACATAAACTGGAGAAACTACTAAGGTCTAGAAAACACATGACTACGTAAAGTTAATTGAGAAAGTAAATACTCACACTCTTTTTACAAACTCACTTCAATCTTTTTCTTTTAGAAGGGAAATATGTAAAGCTAAACTCTTAAAACTATTTTCTTTACGATGCTTCTGCTTGTTCTTATCTTTGATCTACCTTCCTCCTTGCAAATGGTCTGGTATTTATAGGAGTGGAGATCCTTCTCCGGATTTGAAATGTAGATTTCAAATATTGAATAATCTTTCTCTACCTGCCGGGTGCTCTTTGGGCCCCATCGTCACATGGCCTTTGAAAGACTTTTTTAATATAATTGTCCTTTTCTTTGTCCGCTTTAATTTAGTGGTGTCTGCTTTAGAGTAGTGGCTTATTACGTCATTGCTTACTTATCCTTTTTGTCTTTTTCTTGTGATCGTCATTGCTTACGTATGTTCTACGTGTCTAGGTTGTGTAGTGCTATGGAGTCGAAACTCATCCCTGAGTCATCGTCTTCATTTGGGTATTGAGCAAACTGTTCTAACGACGGGTTGTATTCGTTACTTTCGGAGTTGTCAGTGTCAGGGTCTACAGTCTCTGGTTCTAGGTTTTGGTATTCTCTTATAACTTCTTTAGTCTTTTCACTGAGTAACTTGTGGAGAGAACTTTGTATCATCTGTTCTATTTTTTTGTCCTTTTTTCTTTTTAACAGGAATCATGTAGTCTTCTTTCCTTTTTCTGTAGTTTTGGTTGTATTGAAGCTGGCTAGTAAAATTCTCACACTTTTTGGCAAAGTGTCAGCCATCAACGAATTTGATAAGTCTTTACCCGTTACCGTTTGAACGGGACTAGCTGTACCTTTAGCTGATACAGTAGTTCTATCTACATTCTTTGGGGAATGTACACCCTTCTTATCCATTTTAGAATGAGATGGAGAACTCTTTGGTTCTTTGGGCTGGTCTTCTATTTGTAGTGGCATAGTCTGATTAATTTCAAAATGTAAAATATTTATTCTTTCTTGTAGAAGGTGGATATGTTGTGTCATCTTTTCTTTTTCTTTTTCGAGTCTCTCAATGGTTTGGTTTTGTATTTTGAAATCTTTTGTCATTGAAGAGCACTGGTCACAAAATATTATTTTGTCTGCATCTTTTCGGATGTTGTATTGTAAGAAAGGACTTGTAGTTTGTCTTAAGGCTGGACTTATGAAATAATTTGGCCCTAGAGTTCCTCTTGCGTAGTCCAGAGCCTTATTTAAGTCATTGAACACTTTGAAGATGGGAGTGGGGAAGTCTTTTACTGAGTCTATTACCTATGTCTATGTCTGAAAGATTTCGGCCAGTCTTTCTTGGACTACCACATAGAATTTAAATTTCTTATCTTCACTTTTCTCTGTGAAATAATGGCTTAATGAATTTAGTACGGAAATGAAGTAGTTATTGTCTCGTGAGATTTTGTTGTATGCTATCCATAGATTATCTATCAAGCATCTTTGGGGTCTGTCTATTTTTGTCTCTGGTTTTACTCTAAAACTTAAGTTAGATGGGGGGGTAAAATATTAGATTGTGTCTTCCAAAATGTAGTATTTCAATGCTTGGGGTGTTCAGTTTTGCTTCTTCTAATCTTGTCTGAGGTCGGAACAAGGTGTTCCCCAATAAAGTCTGTAGATATATTTTTTTGTCTCTTTGGTCACTAGTGCCGCTTGAGCTAGAGGCCCTGGCCTTGTCTTTTCCTGTACTCATGCTGAAAATAAATAGTTAGTTTTCACAAGTTTGCTAAGTTGATCTGCTAAAGAATTATCTTTCCCCTTTATGTGTTCTAGAGATATATTATATATTAATGTGGCATCTAAAAAGTTTAACCATCTTCTTTTCCTACTACTTTTTCCATCTATTTTTTGATGAAATTTTACAATGGCCTCTCAGTCAGTTCTTACTAAATTTTCCTTTTTATTGATAATATATAATTTACAACTGTTTAGACCGTATATTACCGCTAATATTTCTGCGTCTATACTACTCATGTTTCCTTTTTCTTTATATTTTCCGCTTTGATAGGCGCAGATTTTCTCATCTTTTTTGTCTTCATACTTATTTTTCTTTGTTTTTAGTACTGCTCCCCATCCTTCTAGACTTCCGTCTGTTTCTATTATTGGATAGTCAGTTTTAATGGGAGAGATAAGTCTGGTATAGTTTTAACCATTTGTTTGAGTTTTTGTACTAACTTCATGTCTTCTGTATTGAATGTCTTTTGTCCATGAGTTCCAGGTTTTGAATATAAAGGTCATGCTACCTTTCCTAGGTCTTTTATAAAATTTCTTGCATAATTTAAAATTCCTAAAAACTTTTGTAAATCTTTAGTATTGTCTAGTTTATCTGGCATGTCTAGGACTTTTTTAGCTATATGAGGTTGTAATTTTATTCTTCCATCTCCAATTTCTACACCTAAGAATTTTATGAGGCTTTTACATAAATCCATTTTCTTCTTACTAAATATGATTATGTTGTCTATAAATAACTTAAACATTGTTTGTAGGTGTCCTAGATGTTCTTTAGTATTATTACTGAATACTAGAATATCATCTACATACACTAAAATAAAAAATTTAGTCTCTAAAAATATTATTCATTTTTCTTTGGAAAATTGGAGGGGGGGGGGGGTTAATCCAAAGGGCATTACTAACCATTCAAAATGTCCTTCTGGACAAGTAAAAGCAGTCCATTCTATACTATCGTCATGCATTTTTACTTGCCAGTATCCAGACTTGCAATCAAACTTACTAAAAATCTTTCTTCCCTATATTCTATTTATGAGCTCTGTTTTATCTGGTAGCTTGTATCCATCCATTCGGGTGTTATCATTAAGTCTTTTGTAATTTATAACCATTCTTTCTTTTCTTCTTACTATTTCGCTATGATTTCTTACCATGAATGTTGCCGACCTATGCCTTGATGTTGATCTTCTGATTACTCCTAACCTTAGTAACTCCTTTATTTGATCTTCCAATTCTTTCAGGTCTTCATTTGTTGATTCTATAGAAGTTGTTTTCACCGTGTATTCTAGGTTAATTATGTCTAGTCTGCAGCTTAAGTGATTGGCTTCCCAATGCCTTAGGGGTCTTTCTCCGATTATTTCTAGTTTATCTAGAATTTGAATTACTTCTTCAAGATCTTTTTGGTTTTTTTATTACTCCTATGTGTTGTAATCCTCTTTTAAAATTGTAAAGCCCAATTTTTTATTTCTATTAAGTCGTAATTCTTTTCTATCTCTTCTGTTTCTAAAAGGCTAAGTTCTAATAATTCAATTTCTTTCCCTTCATCTGTAATATGTATCTTAGTACATGTGCATTCTTCTCCTTTGTCACATTCTGAGGTATTTGGTTTAAGCTTATCAGTGTCTATGAGATACCTAGATTTTGTTGGAATAGATTATGTTGTTATTGCTGTCTGGGTAGTGTTTTTAGAGAATATTACTCCATCTCTAGTAAGGAGACAACTTCCATTATTATGTAGTAAGAAATCTAATCATAAAACAAAGTCTACCCTAATATTTAGATCTCTTACCCAGATCTTTTCTAACTTATAAGTGGGTTTATAAAAGTCTGCACACGTGTTTAAAAAACTTATTTTTGCATTACTGACGTAATGCTTATATATGTTGAAAGAACCATCCATTTGCATGGCGCTTTGTGGTTCTGAAAAATCTTTTATTATTTCTAGAGGCAATATGCATCTATTTATTATACTTTTTGTGCATCCTGAGTCTACTAGAGCGAGGGTCTCTATCTCGTAGTCCTGAATTTTTATTCTGGTTAGGATCTTTATGGTATTAATTTTTTTGTCTTCGTTACAAATTAATCATTCAAATGACTTGTAGTCCTCTTTTTCATTTAGGAGTTCTATTTCTGATTCTAACATTTTATGGTCAATTTGGCTAGTGTCTTCCACGCCTTTCCCCTTTTCTAGTGCTACGCCTTTTTCTTTTTGTATTTTTCTTACTCTTTCTTCTAAACTATCTATTATATCCTCTAATGCTTTTAGCATTTTTTCTTTTGTAAGAACTTGCTCGTCTTTGATTTTAATATTAAATATCTTGTCAATGCACCGAATGCATCCTTCTATATAACAGTTCATGCAGTTTGCTCTTCTGTCTTTACTTGGATATCCTGTGCAATTAAAGCATCGTTGGCTATCTAGTCTTTTCCCTTTGCAGAATTGGTGATCACATTGTATATTAACAAAGGTGTAATCCTTTAAGTTGTTTAAATCTAACTTCTCCAATCCTATCTCGTTTATTAATGTTTCTTCTTCTGAATCAGATGAATCTTGTCTTCCTCCTTTTAAGGCATCTATGCTTATTATTGAATATATACTTTCGTTATCTGACATATATTCGTCTACATTTATCAGGGTTTCTTGGAAGTCCTCTATAAGCTGGGCATTTCGTGTTCTACTGTTGTTTCTTCCCGGACAAGTATTGGCCAGATGTTCTTCGCTTCTGCATGTGAAACAAGCTAGTCTATTTCTGTAAATTATGTTATTATTATGTTTTCTTACATGTCTGTCTTTATTTAGGCAAGGCTTTCTTGCTGTTGATTTTCTTAAATAATATTTTTTCTTAGGTTTGTACTCTTGGGTATTTTGGTGTGTTTTCTTGTATTTTCTTTGTGGTTTACTTTGATTGTAACTTTGTGTTGTATATATATTTTTACAGAATCCAGTCTCGTTTTGTTTCAACTGTTTTTGTATTTGTATATTTGTACATTTTTCTTGTAGTACCTCCATTACATGTTGTATTTTATGTCCTATGGACCAACTTGCGTTTGGGTTTTGCATTACTCCTTGTTTATTCCATCTTTCTTCTATCTCTCTTCCTAGGGCTCCAAGAAGCTTATTAAAAAGTTTTTTTCCTAAACTTTGATCAAATGCGTTACCGCTAATGGTGCAATAATAAAAGTAGTCCTTTAGGAAATTCTTTATATGACACCAATTATTTATGCTAAGTTGCTCTAATTTTATTAAAGCATTCTTTTGTAATACTACTAATCCGTTATTTGGGTCTTCTCATGTTATTAGACTGTGTATTTTATTAGTAAAGTTATACGGGTATGGTCCCATGTTTACTAATTCCTGGAATTCTTGAAGGTAAGCTAATTTATATGCTTCCCATACTCCTTTAATTGATTCTCCTAAAAAGGTCTCCATATACAGTTTCTGCATCTGTTTCACTATAATGGTGTATATAGTCTGCTACCACTATTCCTTTCCATACGTCTATTATTGAGTTCCATAATTGAAGGTCATGTGCAGCTATATTTAGTATTTTTCCTCTATCTCCTCCATCTTGAAGTTTGATAGGAGCTTCTATCGGCATTCTTGTTCCTATTGATCTAACCATTTCTGGTTTTGTAGCTGGGTCTTGTCTAAAGACTCTAGGCCTTGATAAATTCCCTATGGTATATTCTACTGGTGGTACAGGTGTGGTTTTTTGGAAGGGACTTGAGCTGGTTGAGGCGGTTTCCATAAACTCTTTTAAACAGCGTGTTGTTTCGTCCTCACTTTCTTCTTCACGTCTATATGCATAATTGTATGTTCTAACTCTGCATTCTTTAAAATATTTTCCTACTATAGAAAATTATATTCCACCTAGTTTACAACCTTTACATCTAAAGATTGTTGTTTTATCTAATTCGTGTATCTCTTTGGCTTTCTCTATTGATTTATCTACTTCATAGTCGTTTTTTTCTATGATTTGGATATTCATTCCTTCCATGTTTATGGTTATTTCGTTATCTTCTAGATCTTCATCTATTTCTTTTTGGTCTGAATATTTATAGTCTGTGAATCTGATTGAGAGTTGTCCTCTGTTATTAGTATATGTAAGGTGATCATTAGGTTTTAATACCTCCTTTTTACAGAATTTCTCTAAATTTCATTCTCTACCAGCATATTCTTCCTAACTTATTTTTAAGGATTTCATTAGTTTTATGCCCTTATTTCCCATTAAACCTACTGCATCGTCTATTTTAATTTTAAACTTTGAACTGCTGCTAGTGGCTAATTTTCCTATGAAGCCTACGCATACCAGCAAATTATTTCCGCAAATCATTTCTTCGTACCCTTTAGTTTGAATTCCTATTTTTATGAATTTACCAAATAGATAATCTATGGATAGCATACAACAAAATCCCACGAGACAATAGCTACATCATTTCCGTACTAAATTCATTAAGCCATTATTTCACAGAGCAAAATGAAGATAAGAAATTCAAATTCTATGTGGTAGTCCAAGGAAGACTGGCCGAAATCTTTCAGACATGGACAGAGGTAATAGACTCAATAAAAGACTTCCCCACTCCCCTCTTCAAAGGATTCAATGACTTAAATGAGGCTCTGGACTACACAAGAGGAACTCTAGGGCCAAATTATTTCATAAGTCCAGCCTTAAGACAAACTGCAAGCCCTTTCTTACAATACAACATCCGAAAAGACACAGACAAAATAATATTTTGTGACCACTGCTTTTCAATGACAAAAGATTTCAAAAGACAAAACCAAACCATTGAGAGACTCGAAAAAGAAAAAGAAAAGATGACACAACATATCCACCTTCTACAAGAAAGAATAAAGATTTTACATTTTAAAATTAATCAGACTATGCCACTACAAATAGAAGATCAGCCCAAAGAACCAAAGAGTTCTCCATCTCATTCTAAAATGGATAAGAAGGGTGTACATTCCCCAAAGAATGTAGACAGAGCTACTGTATCAACTAAAGATACAACTAGTCCCGTTCAAACAGTAACGGGTAAAGACTTATCAAATCCGTTGATGGCTGACACTTTGCCAAAAAGTGTGAGAATTTTATCAGCCAACTTCAATACAACCAAAACTACAGAAAAATGAAAGAAGACTAAAGGATTTCTGTTAAAAAAGAAAAAAGGACAAAAAAAATATAACAAATGATACAAAGTTCTCTCCACAAGTTACTCAGTGAAAAGACTAAAGAAGTTATAAGAGAATACCCAAACCCAGAACCAGAGACTATAGACCCTGACACTAACAACTCCGAAAGTAACGAATACAACCCGTCGCTAGAACAATTTGCTCAAGACCCAAACGAAGACGATGACTCAGGAATGAGTTTCGACTCCATAGCACTACACAACCTAGACACATAGAACATACGTAAGCAATGACAATCACAAGAAAAAGACAGAAAGGATAAGTAAGCAATAACGTAATAAGCCACTACTCTAAAGCAGACACCACTAAATTAAAGCGGACAAAGAAAAGGACAATTATATTGAAAAAGTCTTTCAAAGGTCATGTGACGATGGGGCCCAAAGAGCACCCGGCAGGTAGAGAAAGATTATTCAATATTTGAAATCCACATTTCAAATCCGGAGAAGGATCTCCACTCTTATAAATACCAGACCATTTGCAAGAAGAAAGATAGAGCAAAGAGAAGAACAAGCAGAAGCATCGTAAAGAGAATAGTTTTAAGAGTTTAGCTTTACATATTTCCCTTCTAAAAAAAAAAGTGAAGTGAGTTTGTAAAAAAAGTGAATATTTACTTTCTCAAGTAGCTGCAATGTCACCCGGGGACTCCCGAAAGGAAAACCTCTCTCCTACCATTATCATGTACGTAGTCATGTGTTTTCTAGACCTTAGTAGTTTCTCCCAATTTATGTTTATGTATAATGTTATGGTATTATAATTATATAATATGATGTTCATATATATAATGTTTAAGTTATATATGATGTTCATACATGTATTGTGTCATTACTTACTCTTAGTAAATGGTTAGTTCCCTACCCTCTTAGTAACGACGATAGATTAACCTGTAAATACCTAGGGAAGTTGAAAGTCCGCTATGGTCAGGGAACTGTGTATCCCGGGATTTGGTTAAAGAAGAAGTTGCTAAGAACATAGGTTATGGAAAAGAGATGAACAGATATAAAAAAAAGGTAATTTTGGGAGAAATTACATAGATTCAGTAACAACAAATCACTAAACTAGATAAGGGAACCGAAGGAGGGAGTACCGAGTAGGATTTTACAACCTAATTTATAAAACACAACTTACCCCACCATTTTTAAATAACGACCTTTATTTATATTTAAACGGATGATGCAGTAGGTTTAATGGAAAATAAGGGCATAAAACTAATGAAACCCTTAAAAATAAGTTTGGAAGAATATGATGGTAGAGAATGGAATTTAGAGAAATTCTGTAAAAAGTAGGTATTAAAACCCAATGATCATCTTACATATACTAATAACAGAGGACAAACCTCAATCAGATTCACAGACTATAAATATTCAGACCAAAAAGAAATAGATGATTACTAATGTGGTAATTACTACCCTAATAATTACATCATAATATGCATAGCAACAGTCTCTGTTGTATGATATCTCACATTTTCATAATTAACACACGGACACCTAATCAATCTTGAAGTTAAAAAATCATCAGTGTCTTTGCATGATTTATAAAACTAGTGACACCATTTGCAAATTCTGAAATCATACCCGCTCGACCAGGATTGTTTCTATTATACATCCAACTACGATCAGGATTCATCTACACAAACAATAATGATAATTTTAATTCCAACAGCTAAATAATATTTGAACTTATTTAAACAACTTTTTAACTTTAACTAGTTTAGTTTTGACTTAATTCCAACAACTAAATCCACCAACTAAACCACGTTATTTATTTTAACTTATTTAAACAACTTAACAACTTTTTAACTTTAACTAGTTTAGTTTTGACTTAATTCCAACAACTAAATCCACCAACTAAACCACATTATTTATTTGAACTTATTTAAACAACTTTTTAACTTTAACTAGTTTAGTTTTGACTTAATTCCAACAACTAAATCCACCAACTAAACCACATGATTTATTTTAACTTATTTAAACAACTTAACAACTTTTTAACTTTAACTAGTTTAGTTTTGACTTAATTTCAACAACTAAATCCACCAACTAAACCACATTATTTATTTTAACTTATTTAAACAACTTTATTTAATAGGATCAACTAGTGTTGGTACTTATACTTAACAACTATATTATTTCCAAATTTAAAGCTAAGTGTCAACACTAGATGGACACAAATCGATCTTGCAAGAAAATCAATTTTGTCATCAATAGGATCAACTAGTGTTGGTACTTATGCTTAACAAACACATTATTCTTAAATTAAAGCTTAATATCAACACTAGATGGACACAAATCGATCTTGCAAAAAAATCAATTTTGTCATCAATAGGATCAACTAGTGTTGGTACTTATGCTTAAGAAACATATTATTCCTAAATTAAAGTTTAATATCAACACTAGATGTACACAAATCGATCTTACAAGAAAAACAACTTTGTCATCAATAGGATCAACTAGTGTTGGTACTTATGCTAAACAAACACTCGATGGACACAAACAAATTATCATAAAATTAAAGTTAAGTATCAATACTAGATGGACACAAACACATTGTAGAAAACAATTGTACTTGAACTTTAGAAATTTAGAAGCACCAAACCTTATCTCCTACTTTGATAAAAGAAGTAGTATAGTCTTGTATCAACTTTTTTAGATGTTGAACTTCCTCATTTGCCTAGCACGAAAAGAAACAATTTAAAATTTCTTTAATGATCATTATAGAGAGATTTCAGTCATTATTAACCGTTGACAATTAGTAAACACTTAGCCTTGACACAAGTCAGTCATTATAGACACAAGTGATCTCTTCCTCTTAGTGACTGTGAGGATTAATTAGGCCCCACTTGATCCTGTACATCACCACCCCTACTATTTCTATATACCAATAATTTAAAAAAAATAGGAATAAAATTTTCACAATTAGGAGGGAGATATAGAAGCAGAAGAAGTAATTCATTAACCACTCAGCCAACTGCTACTTTTCTTCTTCCTTATATTATAAGTACTATTATTATTCCTTGATAATAATTGAAGACACAATAATCATGAGAGACTAATAAATTTTTGATGCTATAAAGCTTACTGCATAACTGTTTTGGAAACTTTAATTTGACTTGTAATTTGACTCTCTTCTCAACACTTGCCAACGAAGATGATTCATCTTTTGTGTTGTATTGTTTGTAATTTAGGGAGTGTAATGGCATTTTAATATTTACTCAGAAACTCTGCTTTTGTATATGAATAAAAACACCATGAAAAAAATAAACTTACCTTATAAATTGATTTCTGCGACTGAGAGGTGTGCGACGGCGAGCTTGTGCGGCTGAGATCTGCGTCACCGGCAAGCTTCTGCGACTGAGAGCTGCGACGCCCTTTGCTCTCTGCTGCTGCCGAACTCTGTGCGCTGCTGCTGCTGCAACTTGCTGCTGAGGCTGCGCCGGTCGGGGATGGGTGGGCGCCGGTCGGGGAAGGGTGGATGGGTGGACGTGAGAGTTAGGGTTTTGAGATGATCAAATGTCTTAACGTATTGAAAATGGTTTTAAAATGCCCTCCTTCTCCTTCTATCTATTGGATCAAAATTGCCCTTAAAAAAAAATTAGGTTTAAAAATGCCCCCTTTTGACAGAAATATGACATGGCATTAGTGGATCAAATAATTAAATAATTAGCAATAATTTATTGATCGACGTGATTTCTTAACCCACCCACAAGTCATAACAAACCCGTCCATAATTAACTAAGCTAGCAAACCCTAAAACAATCTAACCCATCAATTCCTATTTTACACCTCCATTTTCAGATTTGTTCCCAATATCTCTGTATGCTAAAAAAAAGGATTTCTTTGGGTTTTGATCTTAGAATGTGATGATGGTAAGACGAGAATATGACTTAATAAGATTTGTTTTTAAGCCTTGAAAATAACTTTGATAAGAGGAAGACTGAAACTTCAATTTTTATACTTGGCATTTTAAGGTTAATTTACTAGAAGTATATTGGTTGTAATTTGTAATGAATATAAATGGGTCTCATCAAAGGTCAAATAATTTCACATATGAACGATTGAATAGATGCTTTCACAGTAGTATCAGTATGAGCTGATAAGGTATATGAATTCATCCTCTGTTTATATCATTGCTTTTTTTTATAAGACTGATTCATTGGTTCGACGTATTTGACCTTATTTCTATTGAATTTACTTAAATGATTTTGTGAGATATGATTTAGAGTCCAATAAAAGGATCTGTTCGAAGGTTTGTAGATTTACACTGAAAATTTCAGTATCAGCAACAGATTTGAAAATAGGTGTAAAAGGAAAATGAATTGATGGGTTAGATTGTTTTGGGGTTTGCTAGCTTGTTTCATTATGGACGGGTCGGTTATGACTTATGTGGGTGGGTTAACAATTCATGTGGACCAATAAATTAATGCCAATTGTTTAATTATTTGACCCACTAATGCCATGTCATAATTCTGTCAAAAGAAGGCATTTTTAAACCTAAAAAAAATATTAAGGGCATTTTTTATTCGATAGATGGAAGGAGGACATTTTAAAACCATTTTCAATACGTTAAGGACATTTTTAACCCTTTTCCCTTATTTTAAAAAAGAGGTGTTAATGTACCATCACGGGGTGTTGGTATCTTTTAAAATAATTGTCTATATTTAAAAATATTTAATAAATATCGACATCGTGAGGTCGATATTATTTAAATAAAATAATAAATTAAATATACCGACCTCTTAAGGTCGGTATTTATTAATTCATTATAATATAAACTCACCTCTTGAGGTCAATTTTATTAATTAAAATTACACACACACACACACACATATATATATATATATAATTTAATTTAACTACACATCAACGGAAGATTAATTTTATAAATTTAATTTAACTACACATCAACGGAAGATTAATTTTATAAATTTAAATTATATACTCCTAATTATATAAATTTAATTTTATCGATCAACAGAAGTTTATCAATATCAAATTTAATATATAAATCTCCTTGAATTGATCATCGATATTTCCTTAATTGATAATGTATTTCATATCTGAACCACTAATATATAAGACTAGATTTGTTAAGCTACTCGAGGAGTATATAATTAACGTATTTCATACTCCGATGAATTATCATTTACATGTCATTGCCTACGATATGATCACTACACTTGACATCCATTCAAGATCGAACGTAATAATCTTGATAGAATTTGCTTTGTACAATACTTTACGATGCTCTATAGTCTATTTCATAATACGAGACAAGACATTGAAGGTTATACGTACAAATAATTAAACAATTAATTATAAATATAAAATTTTATTAATTGTTATCATGACATTCCTACGAGTATTATCTCGCATTTCATACTCGGATGGATTATATGTTAGCTCTTCACCTCAACATCATTACATGAGATATTAAGTTCATGATTTCACGACGGACTGATAGAATTTGTAGATTACTCTAGAAATATAAGTATAATTATCTCATTATTCATTTCAACGTAGTTTCATACTCTAAATATGGATTATTGATGTTTTTTTGTTTATTCCACGAATTCTAATTTTTTATTTATAAAAGTATACAAAATTGTTACACTTTTTAAAACAATTAATTGTAGGTGTAAAATGAAAATTTAGTATTATGCACAATAGCAAAATTATGATTAATAGGAATATTTTAAACAAACGACCTCCGAATGTCGTTTTTATTAAAAGTAATTAGATTAAATGAGAAATACCGACCTCATGAGGACGGTATCACATTAAATTTTAAAATAGATTAAAGTAATCATGTTAATTAAATAATACTGACATCGAAAAGTTGGTATTTTATATTAATTTATTTTTTAACTTATATAAAACCGTCATCCGGAGGACGATTTATTTAAAATTAATTGAAAATAGTAATTTATTAATTTTCTGAAAGTCACTATATAAATGAAAATTAATTTAATTACATACTATTTAATTTTACCGACTTTTGAAAGTCTGTATTATAATTTATTATGTTTTTTATTTTACACAAAATCGTCCTCCGGAAGACGATTTAAATAAAATTAATTCAAAATATTTCTCAATTTTTTGTTTTTTTTTATATTTAATTGAGAAAAAAATTAAATGTTGTTATTTATTTATTTATTTAATACCGACATCAAGAGGTAAGTTTTTATTGTAATTCATTTTTTCCGGGAAAAATTCCGACCTCCTGAGATCGATATTTAGTTTTTCCGCTTTATTTTGCATAAAAACCGACTCCTTGTTGTCGGTTTTCTAATTTTTTATTTATTTTTTATTCTATTTAACAAAACCGACCTCCAAAAGTCAAAAATTACCGACTTCCATTTGAGATCGATAATTTTCAGGTCGATATTCACTATTTTTTAGTAGTGTTATCTGATAACTTTCTAAACAGATCCTAGTTTGTACTCTATATCAGCTTGGACTTAGAAATTTGTTCCTCTCATATAATCTTATTGGTCATGAATATTAATTTAAGGAGCGCTAAAATTGCTTGGGGCTTCACACGGTAGAATATTCCATTTTTGCAAGTTTACGTCGACATGAAATATTAATATTCCTATCTAATATTGTTATCAACTTATTGCCTTTTTACCATTTTTTTAATGTAAATAACGTGAAGATATATCTAATCGAAACATATACAATTATCACAAATTAAAACCTTCTTTTTTTTCTTTTTGATAATATTATTAAACTAAATATTGTTTCTCAAATTTGCAAGATCATATAAGATACGATCATTTTGGATTTAACATAAGGTTATTAATATAATAACTTCATAAGCTACTTTTCAAATAAGCCATCGTTCCTTTTTAATATAGAAGATGAGAATACAAAATAGAGAAAAAGAATAAAGGTCAAATGCAAAACATTTTCCTTTAACACCTTGTTTAGATGGCTGTTACTCGTTGTATTGTATTGTATTGTCACTACAAAAAAAACAGGCTTATTGCGACGGTATTTTAGACGTAATACGACGGTTTAAAACCGTCACAACACATTGTAACGGCGTTTTGAGAAAAGGTCACAATCCCGTCTGTCACAATTGTACTGCGACGGTTTTTCAAAAAATGTCGTAATATGTACATAATAACCGCCGCAATATCTCATAGTTAATGAGCCATTTTTATTGTATAAAGGTGACGGTTCTTAACCGTCGCAATTGTGTAAAAAATCACGACATTTTTTATTACGACGATTTAAAAACGTCCTTATCTTCTTTTGTGACCACAAAATTTTTCAATTCGGTCAATCCACATTTACCTCTTATTTTATTGCACACCATACATTTAAATTTATATAATTAGTAATTTTAAAACAAACATAAAAGATCAAATAAGCAATTTATTCATCATATAAAACAAAAGTACTTCAAAATTACATCATCAAAATACTAATGTTTTGAAGAATTACATCATAAAATACTAGTTTCAAAGTATCATTCACCAAGAATATCCAAAAAAAAAATAATACAAAAAATGATTTCTAATCAATGTTTTGATCCATCATCTTGCATTTCAAGGTTTCTAATCGATGCTTGGTCCAATTGGTGACGGATGAGCACCACTTCCTACATCTGATGCCTGAAAAAATAAATATTAATTGGCGGGCAAACTGAGATCTGCTATTCAATCTTAGCAGAGTGAAAAGAGCATATGAAACTTAGCCAGCTATTCAATTCCTAGTTATTTGTGCTAGCAGAGTGAAAAGAGCACATTAAACTGTAAAACATAAACAGAGAAGAAAATAGACAAGAATATATCAAACTGTGATAAACTTTAAGACCTGTGAGAAACAATCCATAAAGAGAATCTACACATTAGTGAGCATGACACCAAAATCATCACCATATAAATCCACAAAATTTAAATGTTTAGACACTACAATAATGTTAAAGTGAGTAAATTTTAGTGGTCTCATAATCTCTCAACCTCAATTCAACACACCACCTTCTACAGGACTAATTCCACCATAGAACCAAAAGATTTTAGATTTCTATCTACTAGCAAATTTAAATTGTTTCCAAGTCCTAGATCTCTTGCCTAATATCCAATGCTACTAATGTATGTGTAAAAGGTGGTTGCTATTTATATTCTAAGGGTGTAAGAGGAAAGACCTTTTAAATAACACAACAATAACTATTTTATCTACTCTTTATAGTCATAATTATCACAGAAAACTTAAGGTTCCAGGAGTTAATTTCATTATAGCATCCAGACAACTTACCAAACAGAATGGACTCCACATTACACGGCTAACTGATGCAGAGTACTCACTTGCCATAGATGCCTGGTTGTTGTTCAGATAATAAATTGGTAACTATGAGACTTATAAACCATCCATATGACCATAAATGATAAACAAGTGTGAATGCAATCAACAAGTTCCACACGTACCTGTAGAGCCACTGAACATTGTGAAAGATCCCAAATCTTGAAATTTTTGTTAGCAATCCTCTCCCTAGAACCCAATTCCCAAAGCATAATCTCTCATGTTCCAGTACCAACTGAAAATATACCTATAACATCGACAAACTAGTCACGATTGTCTTCATTTTTATGTTTGATTGACTTTGAAGAAACTCCATCAGATGTAGATGGAGCGACACTGTGAAGAGACTCCATCGGATGATAAAGATGGAACCTGATAACTTCTTTTTATTGTGATGATGAAGATGAAGCTTGACCCTGATGTTGAGACTGTGACCACTGTCCTGAAGCAAGTGAAGAGCTCTCGACTGATTTGAACATATTTTTATATGGATTTTGCTCCGGCATCTCTACATATTAAAAAAGTTGTAAGCTTTCACACATATAGCCTCGAATATCAGTTGTCCCTCAACTTAAACAAACAGGAAATTTATGTTCTATTTCAACTCAAGCTCAGTAGTAAAAAGTCACTTTGATTTTTGGATTAGAGGATATGAGCTAAAATAAAAAAGGAGGCTTAACCATGGTAGAAACAACTATTCTCTCATCTCCTCCATTGCCTTATTCATCTAATCCTTCTATCCTTCCAACTCCCTTAAAGTACTCTCTTTCTTTTCCTACTATTTTCTTTTATCTCTGATTTACCTCTTATAAAAAGATTTCATTTGTTTTGGTTTGTTTCTTGTAGAAAGCAGAACAAAAAATCATAATAGACTGATGATTTTACCCCTTAAGGAGCAATAATAGAATGATAATTTTACTAAATCACTCTTAGATTAGCAATAATTAGAATGATGATTTAAAGATATACTAAGTCAATAATTACTTGTCCAGTATTGACTTGCACATAAACATGGACTATATGTCAAAATAGAATTACAATATCAGTGAGATCATGCAAGGAAAGGAATGTTACTTCTCAGCCAAACACCATTCAAAACAAACATGATATGAGGACATCTATAAAGAACTTTGAAAGAACTACTGGAAAAATAACAATGACATGTCTGAAAAAACCTTTTTAATGATCTTCTGTGTCTAATCGAGGAGTGGATGAAATCAAAAAGACTATACTATTCTGAATTTTCAACTTATACTCTCCGAGAACTAAAATAACAAAATGTAACTCAAATTTAAAAGAAAGAAAAAACCTAACAAAAACTTGAATTCTACATACATGAACCCTAACAAATCTCTACAATCTCAAACATGCACGGACCTTAACAAATAGAAAAGCGAATATAGAGATTGAAAAGAAAAATCAGATCGAAAATAACCTAGCAAAAAGCCTACCCATCAACTTGGAGCCATTTCAGAAAGAACAGAACAAAAAGCTTTGTTGGTGAGGAGATGGTGGTCGCGGCTGCTTAGCTGGTAAGCGAAAAAGTGAGAAATGTTAGAATGTATAGAGAAGCCTACATTATAGATATATGGTGACTTTACCGGAGATTTATGGGAGCTTATCGGAGCTGATTTAGGGATTGATTTTATGAGAGTATAATTGATTTTCATACCGCAATGAAATGAAAATCAGTTGACTGAATTTCTTAAGAGTAAATGGATTTTCTTTCTAATTTAGGAAAAGAGATAACAAATTGAGTTTATTGATAACAAATTAATTAAGGAAAAAGATATGTCAACGAATAAAATAAATTTCAATTTGTTAAAATTTATAAGGAAATCTGTTGGGCAATTAATAATACTAATTAATAAATTAGTATATTTATTATGCGAAATGTAAGTGGCGGTTTGAAGTGTCGCAATTGAAGTACAAACCGCCACAATTAACATATTTAAAATGACATTTAAAGAAACGCCGTATTATTGTGTATTT